>KV735784.1:2698-17029 GCA_000500225.2 Phytophthora pinifolia | reverse complement strand
CGTCTACTCCAAGCTCAGCGAGTACCAGAAGCAGCAGCAACACCAGATCTACAGACGACGTGCAGCCAGACCGCCCGTGTCACTAGAAGGCCGCTGGCGCGACGCGCTCGAAGCTTCTAGCAGCGCTAGCGTCGTGAGCTGCGAGGTCTAGCTCAATAACTAACTTATTGCATTTTTGCATTAAACTTCTGGGCACTTTCGACTAGCAAAACCGGTATACCGGTATTCCAGTTGAGTGGTGCGGAGTGGAGGAGCCTTGGCTTGAAGCGATCGCAGCATGACGACCCGGGCGATCAAGAAGCAGGAGTTCCTGGGCGCGGTGACGCTCGTTTCCTTCTCGTGCAATGGCTCGCTGATCTACGTTGGTGTAGGACCAACGGTTTTCCTGTACGCCACCGCGACAGGCGAGCTTTTGGGCGAGCACACGGTGCTGAAGCGAGGCATCCTGCACGGCTGCGACGTGGTCGCACTTCCCGACGCTAGCGGCGGATCGCAAGTGTTTGGAGGCGCCTTCTTCGGTCAAAAGCGCGTGGCGTGTTTCAACAACCTGCCACAGAGCCCGGAGGCTGCTCGGGGCCTCGAGGCGCTCACGGTGCTGGGCAAGCCCAAGGTGTTCTGTGACTGGGTGTTCGACGTGCAATTGCTGTCGGACGTCTTGGCATCAGACGGGAACAAGAACCTCTTGGCGGCCGTCGGTCTGGCGCACAATCTAGTGCAATTATGGGACCCGGTGCGCAACGACATTCTGCGCAACGTGCAGTGCGCTGAGCGCTGCACTTTGTACGCGCTGGCGTTCCACGGACGGTCGCTGGATGAGCTCCTGGTCGCTTCGGGAACAGTTTTCCAGCAAATTTTATTGTGGAACCCCATGGAGAAGGGAAGTGAAGAGCCGAACTCCGCGGTGGAGCCGGCTCAGCGACTGCATGCTCACGATGGAGTGCTCTTCAAGCTGGCGTGGTCGTCGGACGCGCACTCATTGGCCTCCGTCTCGGACGACCGCACAGTGCAGTTATGGTCGAATATCACCAAGGTGACGGCCGAGCTCCTGCAGCAGCCAAGAACAGCGAGCCGTGCGGAGCTGCTTGCGAGTCAGTACACGCCGGTGTTCCGATCCTGGGGTCATTCGGCGCGCATTTGGGATGTGTCTTTCTGGGAACGCGGCGTGGTTACTGCCAGCGAGGACGGCCTTTGCAAGCTTTGGGATCTTGAGGGAACCTGCGTGGCGACACTACATGGGCACATGGGCAGGCACGTGTGGCGTGCAGCAGTCCACCCATCGCACAAAATAATTGCCACAGGAGGAGGCGATGGTGCTGTAAAGCTGTGGGACATCGCACAACAGATCATGTCCTCGTCCAGTTCGCCGGGAGCAAGTGAGTGGTATGAATCCATCGCTGTTCCTATCTCGACAGCACTCACTGCAACCAAGAAGGGTGGTCCATCGTCTCACAGTGTACGTAACATCGTTATCAGCACTCTTGAAGGGGGAAATGTTGCCTTTGTGGCGTCGGAGCACGGAGAGATTTTCCGCGTAGACCTCTTGTCACTCACTACGGAGCTCTTGCTTGCGATCCCTCTGGTTGACGGTGCTGCCGCTCAAACCCGAACTGGTGGTTTGTCGTCGTTCTCCATCGATTCATCTGGACGATTTCTGCTGCTTGGAGACGTAGCTGGCCGTGTTTGCGTTGTCGAGGCTTCTACGGGCAATCTGATGCACTCGTGGACTACGCAAGCCAACGTTCGAGTCATGAAGATTTGGTGGGATGAGGAAGACGCTCTTTTCGTTAGTGCTGCCAATGGTGTTCTATCGGAATGGAAGCTTACTTTGGTAGAGACTGAGGAGAGCTCGTCTATCAACGTTGAGCGGGTGGCGACGTTTAAGATCCCTGCTAAAAGCTCACTGTCTACAGTCCTCGTGGTAGACCGGTCAAGCTCGACAAGGAACATCTTCGGAGGTGACGGGCACGGTAGCGTGTACATCTTCCACCGGTCGCTTGGTTTGGAGGGCTGTGAGTACCAAGCTGATGTGGCACAGCTCCCTGCGCTTGTGCTAAAAGGTGTTCACGGGCGTGAGTTGGTGGCATCGCTTTTGCTTTCCGAGGATGATGCAAATTCACAAGCTGTCATGATTTCGGGGGGCCACGATGGATACATTAGCTCCTTTGCTTTAGAAGAAGACGCATGCGGTGCTCTCACTGCGACGCAGGTGGGTCGTGAATCGATCCGGGGTATCTCTACAGTCAAGCAGCTTTGGTGGGGTGAATCTACATCTTCCGACGGAAGGAGAAAGAGTGATCTGATGGTCTTTGGCTTCCACGCAACTCAAGCTGTTCTGCACAAATTCTCGGCGCAATATCGTGTTTTCAACGTGGAATGTGGTGGTTGGCGTCGCCCTCACGCTCTATTCACCACTCGTAGTGATTCACGCTCAGCCATACCCTCACACACTTTAGTGTTCACCCCTCCAGCAACGCAGAAGCAGAAAGTTGAAGTCAAAGTGCACTCGACCCTTCTGACCGAGCGTGGCACCACCGAGGCCGCGTCGCTGTTCTCCAGGTGCTCGCTGCACGACAAGCACCACGGCCGTATGACGACTTGCGTGACTTTCCTCGGAAACGAGCGGTTGGTTACTGCGGCCGAAGATAACAGCTTAATGCTGCATCGTCGTCGCACTCTTTATGATCGAGAGAATAGCCCAAGTCCCCGCTGGGGAACTGTGGCCACGGGGGTCGCCCATACGACGACTGTGCGCGCGCTTACGACGTTCCAGCGTCAAGCCTCGGATGGATTGGAGGAGCACGTGATACTATCAGGAGGTGGAAAGCAGCGCTTGAATGTGTGGCTCGTTCGCGGAGAGAGCGATTTGCTCCGCCATATCTGCGGCCAGGAACGTGTCGAGGCAGCTCAGGACCATCGTATTCTCGGCCTTGCCACTTTTTCCATCCCCTCTGCGTCCGATGCGTATCGTCTTGTGACGGCATGTAACTCGGAAGGTTCCGCTCAACTCCTGCTACTGGATATGAACCACGGCAGACTCGTTGAGCTTGGTGACTGCCGTTCAACATCCAGAAAACCGATTTTGTCCTGCGTCGGCTTCCAAGAAGGTGATGACGACGATGCAGTAGTTGCTGGATTGGCAGTCGGTTCCACTGACGGCTTAGTGACGCTGTGGGATCTGAGCGCGGTACTCAAGGCGATTGCTTGGCATCTTCAGTCCAACGAGGCTGTGGAGCTACTCAGGGAGAAGCTGCAGAGTCTGATCAGTACTTTGCAACCAAGTGGCGACTATCTGGCGCACGATATGGGCGCGAACTGCATCGATCTCGTATCTTGTGCAAAGAGCGAAGAGGAGGGCAGCCTTGACGTGACTCTCATTAGCGGTGGAGACGACCAAGACTTGTGTTTGTTCAAGCTACGCTTCCCAGCGTGTCTAGTGCTG
This sequence comes from Phytophthora pinifolia, assembly GCA_000500225.2. Classification (NCBI taxonomy): domain Eukaryota; phylum Oomycota; class Peronosporomycetes; order Peronosporales; family Peronosporaceae; genus Phytophthora; species Phytophthora pinifolia. The sequence continues at coordinate 13,590 of KV735784.1, read as the reverse complement.
TCTCAAGACCGGACGGTAAACGCCAGCGGCTCAGCTATCAAAACTGTAGCCTGCGTCGATGCCAGCATCGTTTTTGCCGCGGGCTACGATCAGCGCGTTAGCAAGTGGAGCATCGTTCACGTGGAGAAAAACACCAAGCTCGAGTGGCAAGGAGCTGCTTTTTCGGAATGCGCCGACATCGCTGATCTTGCTATTCGACAGACTGCGGGCGCATCGGCGGACGAAGTTGTGGTCGTTGGTCAAGGACTGCAGATGGTGGCGTTCCAGCGCATGTAGATAGAATCCGAAGTGCTGCTACAACACGGTAGGAACCACGAGCGAGAAAATAGAATTGCATGCATTTTTCTGGGGTTTTGTTCCTAGGGAAATATCCACATCGCCAGCTTTAGCAGAAGGACCACACGTTGTTGCAAATACTTCTTGTCGTGCTCTCGGATAAGTGGCCGGATCGGCCCCCCGACTTCATCTTGCCATCTAGAATAGTCTCCGATGCCGAAACGCAGCATTGCAGCCCCGCTTGAAAGCGCAAAGCTGCACACTGCACCGATGACGAAAAAAAATCTTCAGCCAAAATCCAGTCCCCGACAACACGTCCGGCCTATTGACCGAACGTGTTCTCGCCGCTGTAGGTGATGTAGAGGAAGCCGTCCACGTCTTTCTGTTCTTCGTAAATGTTCGACATCAGGGCAGCTGAACAAAGCAAACGATACCGTTAGCATACTACTCAAATACTGTTTCAGTTTGGCAAGCCGTACCAGTGGGTGGGAGGACGTTGTTGATGAAGATGAAGATTGCCTTCTCGGGGCTCAATTTGATGCGCTTTCGGATCACGTACACGAACTGGCCGACAGTAAGGTCGGCTGGCACCAGGTACTTCTTCTTGTCAATGTCCGGGATGTCACTGCGGTCCGCCTTCTCACAAATCACCTGCAAAGCAACAACAGCGTCAGGAGCAGACTCACTAGGCTACATCAGCTGCCGTCCACGCACCGGAATTCGGTCGGGGTACTTGGATCGGATGCGCTGGGCCTCGGCCTGGCGCTTCTCTGCAAAGCCAGCACCATCAAACGTCGTGAGTGATTTCCTTCGCCCAAGGATGGAAGAAATCCCTTAAAGCCACGCACCAAATGGGTGCTCCTTCTTGAACGAGCTCATAGTGGCAACAAAAAAGACTGGCGGCGTCTTCTTCTCTCACTAGTGCTTCCTCCGAGATCGTTACGTCTACAGTGAGCCACAGACACAAACAGCGCCGTCCAGTCAGTTATTTTCCCACTCCGGACACGGTATTGCTTATCGAAGGGTCGCTCAACACGACCGGCACCCTGGATTCGTGCGTTGCACTCTCAATGGGCAGTACTGGTACATCCACACGCAAACCCAGCGCTCAAGCGGACTCGGGTTGAGTCGGCGCCGTGCGCGCACTCTCCTCTCGTAGAGCGAACCTAGAGGTGCGCGTTGCGGCTGCCTGACCGCCGAACGCGCGCACTGGTGCCGCCGCAGCCGGGGCCTCAGTCTGGTTACTTACTTGCCTTCGACGTTTGTTCTCGGCTTCCCACTTTCTTTGTGTGGGGGGAGTCAAAAGGCGGAACAAAACGCCGCTCCGAAGCACAACCCTAACGCGGACAGACGGTAATTTACGGCTTGTGAAGCACTAATTCGTACAGGCGTGTCTCTATACTGATCCTTTGTACTATAGTTGGTATGGATCCGTCTTCGAGAACGGTACGTAATTCGTGGTGAGGAAAGACCCAAAAGGAGGACGAGGACCATCACTCTGGTTGAACCAACGAATCTTAGGGGACGATGTTGTTGGCGGCGCTGGTGGACGACGTCGCCAGCAATCTTAGCAATAATTATACAAACTAACGAGCAATTGCACTCTATAGGCTGCTGCGTAATGGTGGCCACATGCCAGAGCCACTCGTTTTGCTGCAATATGGATAGGTTTGGCCGGTGTGATGTCCGAACAAGCTTGGCGGCGATTGAGTGAGTGGGCGGAAACATATTTGTGCACGTATATTCGCAGCGTGGAGCAACTAAAGCTGCTTCTCCCCGCCGTCTTGCTGCCAGTTTCTGAGGAAGCCTGCTCGTTGAGATCTGCCGGATATTTCGCATATACCACTGTCAGCGCCGTCAGCTTCTTCTCGTCAACGCATGTCAGCTTCACAAGAGCGCCATTCTTGCAGGGCCCACGACTGCGGCGAGGCTGCCAGTGCCGTCACGACACCACTCGAGATTGAGTTGCATCAAGCTTCGGTTTCGTGGGATGCGCAAAAGTATATATAGCTACCCCCAACTCTGAGAACGCGATCGCTTCTTCTTCGGTGCAATGCCCGTCAATAGCAGATTCGTCACCGCGCTGGCAGCGCTTCATTGGTCTCGCCACCAGCGAGCGAGTCGCTGCCTGCCAGCACTCGCCTTCAACGTCGGCAACAAGAGGCGAAATCAATCACTCGGCAGATGTTGGTGTGAGCCACACCATCCACGCGTCGATTGGTCGAAAAGCGAGAAAAACCTCGAAAGCACATATTAAACCTCGCGGAAACGGCGCCCACGTTCTTTCTCTGCTTCTCTCTTGGGAAACCAAAGCCAAACGCAGACTCGACGCGGACCCCGCACGCGACTCACAACCCAAGAAGCGTCCTTCCTCCCCGTGTAGGTAGCTCTAGGATGCGATAGCTGCAGCCCGTGCCCCCCCCTCTACCCCCCTTTCCGCCGCTCGCTCTCCCACGCCACTTGGCGCCGCGCCGTCTGGTCGAAGTGGGCGGATCCTCGATCTTTCCTCGGACTCCAGGGCCAACTAGAAGGGGAGAGGGACAACGAGGGAGCGGGGTGAACCTTTCTCAGTGCCGAGGAATCGTCGACTGACCGCGTTCTTGGCTGTATCGTACTGCAGATCAAGAGCTTCCATCCACCCCCGAATCATTCAAGATGAACCCGGAATAGTGCGTTTTGGTCAAAACTGTGGCCATCCATAACGTAGCAGACCTCACTAACGAGCGACTGTGTTGTGTTGTGTGCAGTGACTACCTATTCAAGCTGCTGCTGATCGGTGACTCGGGCGTCGGCAAGTCGTGTCTGCTGCTCCGTTTCGCGGACGACACGTACACGGAGAGCTACATCTCGACCATTGGCGTGGACTTTGTGAGTATAGCGCGCAGGCTGGACTCTGCTCTTCTGGCTGGGCTCCGTTGATGTCCACTACAAGCTGATTCTATCAGGATTACTGACGTTGCTCTTGCCCGTGACTCGCGCCCAGAAAATCCGTACGATCGAGCTGGACGGCAAGACCATCAAGCTCCAGATTGTGCGTCGGCCTCCATTCCTTTTCTTCGTGCTGCCGCGGACGAAAACTAACTCTCTTGTGTAGTGGGACACCGCTGGCCAGGAGCGTTTCCGCACCATCACTAGCAGCTACTACCGCGGCGCGCACGGCATCATCGTCGTGTACGATGTCACGGACCAGGAGTCGTTCAACAACGTCAAGCAGTGGCTGCACGAGATCGATAGGTGCGCCCTAGCAGCGGACGCCTATACCAGGGAACCCGCGGAAAGGAGCTGACTTGTGTGCCGCTGTGATTTGCAGATACGCCTGCGAGAACGTGAACAAGCTGCTGGTGGGTAACAAGAGCGATCTGACGGCCAAGCGCGTGGTGAGCACGGACGCTGCCAAGGAGTTCGCCGAGAGCCTGGGCATTGAGTTCCTGGAGACCAGTGCGAAGAACGCCGCCAACGTCGAGAAGGCCTTCATGATGATGGCTGCCCAGATCAAAAAGCGCATGGCCAACGCCCCCGTGGCCCCCAAGGCTGGCGTCAAGCTGACCCCCGGCCAACAGGTCCCGTCCAACGGCGGTTCGAAGTGCTGCTAAGCGGTGTCGTTTAGTCCTGTTTGCCTCGCGTCGCGCACTGGGTGATTTGTCCACAGTTTAGCTTCGGCGTCTTGTGTTGCGAGGCACTAGGGGTCTGAGTTGTGCTCGCAGCACTCGCGAGGCCCAGAACAGGATAAGGAGCAATGAGGCTGGTGTGAGGCGCGGGTGAAAGGCTAACTGCAGTTCAAGGAAGCGATGGGTTTTTGGAGGAGAGTAGTTCTCTCTCAGGCCAGCCCGACGCTCTTCTCCTCGCTGTCGTTTTGGCTGAGCGGAACGACAACGAATGCTACTCTGGTTAGTTGTGACCCTATACATGGTATATTCTTTCTCTTTCTACAAGCGGGTGTTTTCACGTTGAGTCGCTCTTCGTCTTGTGATCTATTGTGCGGGGAATGACGATGCAGGCACTTGCTACCGATGGAGTTCAGGTGCAGGGTTGCTCACTTGCTGGAGGAGGCAGTTCGTGAGAACGCAGCACGCAGCGAGCTTGCTCCACAGTAATCTTTGTAGACAAGGTATTCGAACACGGGCTGACGCTTCTTGTGCTTGACGGACTGTAAGATCCACTCTGTACGAAGCACACATTGGATAGAATTCAACGTTGACATCTTTACGCCTCGTTTGCCCAGAACGAAGAAGCGTACCTGGACTTACAAACTTGGCCTTGCGAGAGCTCTGTGCACGCAGATGATGTCGATCAAATTAGTGTAAAACAACTTCGATATGAAGAGCCCTTGACGTCGGAGTTTACCTTGAGCACTTTGTCTGCCTTGGACCCGTTCAAGTTAGATCCGACCATGTGCGTGACGCGCGTGGCGGTCAAAGTGGACCTGAAAAGACGACGAAGCATGACCCACATCAATACGGCGGAGCGTGCCGTTAAAACCTTATTGGAGAAAGCGTACGCAACATTGCCGCCGTGCTCCTGCACCAGTTTCGCCAGGTAGTATCTGCATCACCAGCATTAGTGTATTTCTCCATCATGAAACCGCATCTTGCACTAGTGCACCTACGACGACACTTCGCCTGTGCGCCCATTGAACACAATTCGGCATCCCTGTCAACGACACCACCAGGAACTCAAGTCAACCCCAGTCTACCGGGACTCCCAAGCGAAGGCCGAGACTTCTGCACCTTGAAAATATCGGACTCCACTGCGCGTTCCTTTGCTTTGACTTTGCCTGCTATTAGTAGCCTCGTTAGTCCTAATGTTGCAGTTGTCTACAAACTCGAATTGCGTACCGTTATTGCTGTCTCCGGGCAGCGCTCGCTGCTCCTGGAAAAATATCTCGCGTTTCTTCTCTGCCCAGCGTCTCCGGGTCTCCTCCTCCTCCTCCCGCTGCTTGCCGGTCTTCACACGCCGCTCGTTGCGCGACGTTGGTCCACTCGGCCCGTTCACGGCAAACATCAGACGCCTTTCCAAAAATGGTCCCATTGGTAAAACGCCGTCGCAAATACTAGGACTAAATTTGCATTTTGTGCATCAGGTATCCGCTCCTCGCTTGTCCAGCGAAGATGGAGTTCCATGCGCACGGCTCGCCGGCGAGCGGACCGTTCGCCGCACCCTACGGCCAGCCGCAGCACCCCCAACAGCAGCAGCCGCGCCTGGCACCCGTGGCGAGTATCGACACGGAGCACAACGACATGATCTACGACATCCAGCTGGACTACTACGGTAAGCGTCTAGCCACGTGCTCGTCCGACCGGACGTTCCGCGTGTACGATGTGTCCAAGGCCATGGCGCCCGTTGGGAGCGACGATCAATCGTCCACGAAGAAGGAGCACGAACCACAGCAGGAGCAGCCGCTGCATGTGCTGCAGCACGTGGTGCCGCTGGCTGACGACTCGGCCGCGCCGATCCACCGCGTGGCCTGGGCGCATCCCAAGTTCGGCGCTGTGTTGGCCCTGGCAGCGCAGGACGGTAAAGTGTACATCTACCGAGAGGAACTGGTGCAGCAGGGCGCCGGAGGAGTGGGCAACGTGACGGAATGGCGGATCAAGCACGTGCACGACTTCCACTCGCTCGCAGTGCTAAGTGTGGCCTGGGCGCCGTACGAGTACGGTCTGTGTCTGGCCAGCGCTTCGGCCGATGGCCAGGTGTCGTTTCTCACCCGCATGCGCGAAGGGTGGGTGGTCTCTTCGAGCTTCCGCAACTCGGAGGAGGGTATGGGCTGCACGTCCGTGAGCTGGGCGCCCTACAACTCGCTGGGGTCGCAGGGCCCCAAGGGCCCCATCCAGCGTGTCGTCACTGGATCCTGCAACCAGGCAGTTACGATCTGGCAGCTTGTCACTACGCACCAGGACGATGGGAACCCTGGTACCAGCTACTGGGACGTTGTGAGTACCCCCTTGTCCGGACACAACGATTGGGTTCGTGATGTGGCCTGGGCGCCGAATGTCGGCATCCCGGCGAACGTCATCGCGTCCGGATCGGATGACTACACGGTGCGTGTCTGGACTCAAGATGAGGCGGACGGCGAGTGGGAGATGCACGTGGTGAATACGTTTCGCGCGCCGGTGTACCGGATAAGCTGGTCGCTCACAGGCTCCGTGCTGAGCGTCGCCGCTGGAGATGACGAGGTTACCTTCTGGAAGCAGCGCAGGAACCACGAATGGACGCAAATGTCTTCTGTCACCGACCAGGGAGCAGCTATCATTACGAGCAACTAGATACGGAACTCGGCGGCAGGACGGCTTGAATGCTAAAGCAAATACTCGGAACTCAATTGTCCATTTGTCATCGCAATTCGGCTTTATTTACGCCTGTTTCTCTGCCCCTAGTGCTGCGTGTGGTAAACGCGCATGGTGTAGGATGCGACGTCCAGCAATTGGAAGTGCTCACTGGCACCGTCGACAAGCCTCTTGTCGGCTTCGGCAATGCGCAAGCAGATCTTGGCCTTCTGTACGTCGTTGAGCTTATTCAGTACGAACACGTCGTCATTCAGCTGCCGCAAAATCGTCAGCACCGGGTAGCCAGCCATCAGGATGTTCTCAATGTCTGTCTTCATCTTCTCAAAGCTGTTGGATGCCACCGAGACCCAAAAGTGTTGCAGCAGCTCCGGAGGAGCGAGACCAGCGACCGCGACAACGTCGTCATGAGACAGCTCTTCGTCTCCGCAGAGCTGCTTGGCGCTCTGCAAGTAGTTGATCGCCTTGCGCAAGTCTCCGTTCGAGCACTCGAGCAGCGACTCCAGCACCGGCTCCGGCACATTCACGTGTTCTTCCGAGGCGATGAAGCGCACTCGTGAGGCCATAGAGACCCTCTCCAGCGGAGCAAAGCGGAATTTGGCACATCGCGAGGCCACTGGCTCAATGATGCGACTCACGTAGTTACAGATGAGGCAGAAGCGCGTGACCTTGGAGTAGTTCTCCATCATGCGGCGAAGCGCCGACTGCGCATCGCCCGTCATGGAGTCGGCCTCGTCCAGCACGATAATCTTGAAGGGCGGCAAGCCATTGGCGGTGCTGATGGCGCCCTGTGCGAAGCTCTTGACCTTCTCGCGCACCACCTTGATGCCTCGGTCGTCCGACGCATTGAGCTCCAAGAAGCGGCCGTTCTTGCGGAAGTCCGGGCCGAAGAGCTGGCGGCCGACCGCCACGATGGTGGACGTCTTGCCTGTCCCTGGGGGTCCATAGAACAGCAAATGGGGCAGCTGGCCATTGGCGATAGACGTCTTGAGCGTGGCTACCACGTGCTCCTGGTGCGAGATCTCATCGACGTTCTTGGGGCGACTGGACCGCAGTGACCGCAGTTAAAAACCGTTAGAACTTTGGTGCGTTTAGAGGGAGAGATGCAGAGGGAGTTGAGACACATACTACTTCTCCACCCAGGGCAGCACAGGCGCTGGGACGTTGGCCTTGGCTGTCGATGTGCAGGTGAACATGCCCGCAAAGGTTTTTGGATTGGTTCGCGCTTGGCGGCAGATGTGTGCACCACACCACATAACCTCGTAGTCCACAACCGGTAAATACTAGTTCGCGGACCGACAGACACCGAGGGCTGCAACCCTGCAACCGGTAAATACCAGCTCGCGGACGGATAATCCTGTGGTGGCTGGGCTGACAGCACTGCGTTGCTTTCCTATCCCAGTATAAGAGTGCCTTTATCCGAACCACTTTCAGTTTCGACGACGACGAGCAGTTTGTCCAACTCGCTCGGGCTTACATCGATGCCGGGAGGCGGATCGCGTGGAAGGCCGTCGCGCGGTGTATGAGGCCTACCGTTCATTCAGTAGCCGCGCTACGCCAGAGGCTGCAGTCACTATTCCTGAGGGACGAGATATTGCTCGTTTCTTCACTGAGGTACGCCGTCCACGTGGTCGCCCTCCAACAATAACGCAGCAGCTCAGGAGTTTCGCAGCACATTCGCCACCTGGACGACCACGCCAAGCAAGAGAGACAGACGTTGAGCGTGTATGCTAGCCCCCTCTTGGGCACGACCGTGTACATTCTGACGAAGCGCGGACGCAACTTGGTTTTGGAGACCGCAGACACTGCATGTATAAGTAGGTTCTTTGCATTCAATAAAACCAGGTCACCGACCTCAAAGCTTTCAACATTGCCTCTGCCCCTGGCATCAGCCTGTTCATTTTGCTTGTCCTGGCTCTCAGCCATAGCGTCACGCACATACTCAGGCGCGTTGAGAGAAATTCGTCAACCTGTTTACGAACAGTGAGAGGGCTGACATCAGCAAGCCCGGCGGAACCTCTCGCACTGCAAATGCAACCACCTCGTCTCCTGCTCGGCCTTTGACTGAGAACGCACGCCCGGTTGTGCTGCAGACGCCGGTGATGTTGCTCCCATTGGCCCTCGGACTGGGGGTGGTGGCCTTCGTAAGGCGGTTCCACTGCAGGCCGAGGAGAGGGCACAGCTCTTGTTGAGCTCGGGGTTGGCAGAACAGCTGACCTTAAGGCGGAGCTGCGACTGGACGAGTTGCTGGAGTGGCCACAAGAAGATGCGGACGCATCCTACGTTCTACGTGGGTCTGCTCAAGCCGTACCACGACCCAAGTCATGTGAGCTCAGACGAGCTGGCACCTCGAGTGCAACAACACCAAGACTTGGCAGCTCCTGAGGCAACGCAGCCATCTCTCGACGAGAGCTCGACACTGGCCAGCCTCAGGTTAGACCCTCCGCTGCGCTGCTCGACGAGCAAGGTGATCTCCACTACCATGTGGACAGGCTGCTAGCCCGACGCCGCTGCAAGGGGCAATTCCAGTATCTGGTGAAGTGGAGAGGGTAGAGAACTCGTGGGAGTTTGAGGTAACTCTGCGGCAAGACTGCCCTGACGTCGCGCTTTTGATCGGCAGCCAAGGCAGGGCCTACGGCCGCGTGCGGTCAAACAGCTCTTCCCACTTGATGGGGGAGCTCATGGGTCAGTGACCGAGCTCAAGTCCTGACCTAGGACTGCTATGGCAGCAAGCACCTAGGGCATTAGCTGCCCATGCAGTAAGAGCGAGCGCAAAGCTCCTACTTAAGCTTAGTTAAGCGCCGTGGTCGTTTCCGCCTACGCGGAAGCCACAACACAACCGGCTCACAGAGCCAACACCTATGACGCGCGGCGTCAGGGCTTTGACAGCCCCATCAGTTCATTGGTCTAGGACGACGAGTATGTTTGGCTGAGGCGAGGCGGGTGAACGCCTGAATCGTCCAGGGTGTATAGCGTGCGAGTTCCAAACAGAAAGTCGACTCTCCTGTTGAGGAAGGTAGACCACTCGGAACTTCTTCGCTGGATTGCTCCAACGAAGAGGGCATGTGTCCCTTGTGCTCAATCCCTCGTTTACCTTCGAACCAGGGAGCTGCACCGGAATGGGGAAGCTTGGTTGTGAACTTGGTGATGTAGGTCGAGAGCGACGTGCGTACAGACCACTTGGTGAAGCACACACAACTCTGAAACCAATAAACAAACAGAAAATACTATCAGCCCCGATGTGATATACAGCCGTCACTTATGTTTTGAGACCCTCGGACGGTGGTTCTATACTCCAGTCAACTAAGCACATGGTCAATCTTGGATGTCTTTCTCGCGCACCACTCCCGTTGAGGGAGAAATAAGCAGGTATACAATCCTACCACTAATAGCCTTTCAATCAAACTCCCTGGCTGAGCTATCTCACAACCAAAGAGGTATTCGCTAATATGAAATGCAGCGATGTCCTAGCACAGTGGTTCTGACGCTCGCCACAACCAGGATATGAAATGGGTTAATGAGTCACTTCGGCTACCTCCACGGCCCGATCGTCACTCCCAACAGGACCTGAATGTTTTTAGAGATACTCCACCTAGTTCCTTGTCCTTCTTGAGCGCTTGGCGCAGGGAGGCTCCAGGTATGGATATCTGTAAAGCGCATCGTCCTGCTTGCGGCCTTCAGGGGAAAATGAGTTCTGTTGAATTCTTACCTGCCAGCGGCTATCCCGCGTGGCAGTCAACATATAATCTGTTTGACTTGGTTTCACTATGGTTGGAAGGGCGTCATCATCTTCGTCGATCCATATGGCGGGTGAAGTCAGTGGTACACTGACTGGATACCTTGCGTTTCAGCTGATTTGTCTTGCGTTTCAGCTGATTTGTGCGATCGTGACATATCTGTCGGTCGGTTGGCTTGGTCGGGCGTTAATCCCTTGGACTTTGTATGGTCTGCCGTTCCATTCAGGAAAACATGTACCCATCAAGTAGAATAGTCGTCCGTCTCCATCGAGAGAGGTCAACCAGGGTGGTCCAAACAACATTGGCTCGGGGAACTTGGACAACTTGTGCATCATGATCACTACGTCAGGACTGGTGGCAGCCTTGGCTGCACTTGACGCTACTTGAGCTTTACCTGTCTTCTCGGTCGTTGGGTCCATTCAGACATCTAGGCCTGGGATGATTCACATCCAGGATTGCCAACCCGATCCGTAGCTATTGTCCCGGTCACCAAACCTTGGACGGAGTTTGAGGTACAAGATCGTTGTTTTCCCGAAGGAAAATCTATAGCGATAGTTAGATATAAGGGGTAAAACCATGCGTAGATTCCGATTTTGCC
>KV735782.1:0-17053 GCA_000500225.2 Phytophthora pinifolia | reverse complement strand
ACCTTGACTGGGCTACACTATACCCCAAGGTCGCGATCCAGCAACCAGTTTGGTGCGCATTAAACGCATCCGTAAGTTAGATACATTACCGATTAAACTTGACCAAACTGTTTTATACAGGTTTTGGAAGGCATTTTTTTTAATTATTTTTCAGTTTTGTTTGATGAATCGATTATTACACGACGACGAGCTCATCCGATCCTGTACCTTCTCAACTTCACCAAAGCAGTACTTGATAATCTTCCAGGAGAAACCTGTTGTGCCTTACAGCAGCTGATCTTCTTCAATAGTTTGCAGTCTTTCACTTTCTCGCAAGGCGTTTTCGTTCGGAACAAAGTACTCTAAGAATTTCTTCATCAAGGGGGCCATTAAATATAGCTGCTGCAATGTCGTGACGCGGGTGACTGCTACTAAGACTCGAATGTTCGCGTTGGCAGCACAACGCGAATATTCGATTCTAGACGAGTATATACAGTGTCGCGGTCTTCCTCGAGTCGTTTACTTTGTTCCAGAAGCGGAGGATAGTGCAGATAGCAACTCTTAAGCAATAAAAGGTTTTCCTTGTTCTCTTACTTGTTCTACGAGGTAGATTCACGACTGAGAGGCTAACAACAGCCTCGCTGCAGAGCAGCCTTGCGTTTCCTTGAGTGGAGGAGGTCTTCAAGCTCTTGCTAGCCTTGAGAGTCCCACTCTGATCTGGGATCGTTCCGAGGACACAAGCGTGTCACGCCCGGAACTCACGAGGAGCACCTTGCGTAAACGTTGGCATGAAGGCGTTCTTGAGGAATGGTGCCCTGGCCCTCGACCCTCAGCTGCGAGTGACCGCCCTCAAGTTGGCGCCTCATTTCGTGGAACGGAACGGTATCCTGATGGGACGAGTGCACTTGGGTGCTCGTATACGAGACGTTCTGGTTGCCTCGCGCTTCGCATATTCTGCCCTGATTCGGGGTTTCGAAAGTGCTGATCGGAAGAAGCGTGGTTTGCCTGAGCTGAGACGCAGCGTCAGATTGGAAGAAGCCAATGCTGACGTGGACGATGCCAAGGTGCGGTTCTAGCTAGCCGGTTGTCGTGCTGGAACGAGCCTGAGGCTATGACGAAGGGAACGAACGTGGGAACATGTGAGTACTACGTCTCTTCAAGTAAAGTGCTTATATTTGATTTGAATTATCCTGGAAAACCGGAACGATACGAGATCGGAAACTTGGAAATGGAACGACCCAAGGGAACGTTCCGGCTTCGACAGTCAAGGTTGGCGAGTGTCCCGTGGTCGGTGACGATCTGGCCAGTACGGCACGACGAGGACGTCGTGGGTCAGCCGGGGAGAATTGTCACGGTCCACCCCAACTAGACGGTCTCGTAGTGCTTGCTGACTGCATCAGCAAGCTTGGTGCTGACGAGTTGAGGCATCAGGCCTCGAACCAAGGAGGGGCCCGCATCCACAGAGTTCGGTCTTGCTTGATGATGAACTTCTCGACGTCCAACCCAAATTCGTAGATCGAGGACGGGTTGGCTAGGTCAGTTCGTCCTTGTAGGTCCTCTTCTTGTTCGGCTTGGGACAACGGCTCGTTCGTTTCAGGGACGTCGTCTGTCGAAGGATCGTTCCGCCTCGCTCAATGTCGGTCGGGTCCGGAACGATGGTCCCACCCGAAAGCTCCCCGACTTCGACGAGACCATCCCGAAGAGGCAACCCCCCGACTTCGGCTGGAACGTCCCCTGCGTGGAACGGAGTCGTCGTCGAAGGCTCGGGCTGGGTCACTTCTCCCTCGTCATCGTTCTTGAAGTACTGTTGAGCCCAACTTACGGCCTTTTCCAGGTACGCTTCGTTGAGGAAACCGCCGATCTCAGTCAGGTACGACCTCAACTTCTCTTCGTCGCTTGGAGCCTCTGTTATCTTGTCTCGTTCCGGCGGCACTTCATCGTTCCAACCTCCACTGGTCAGGTCGTTCCGATCTTCAGGTTCCAATAGTGACTTCGCCTTCAGCACTTCAAACATTCGACTTCGGATCCGGAAACGCCATCAGAATGGAACGATGTCGACTTTAGCTGGTCCCGGAGACGAGTCGACTCCCTCAAGGTCGACGCAAAATGTTCTTCGTCACCTCCAGTTCCAGCTCTTGAAGATCCCCTTCGGTCTTGTCGGTCGCCGTGTCGTCCCCAACCGACGACGACCCTGTCATGACCGCACCTATCTCCGGGGCGGGAGCGATAGTCCCTCTTCTTTCTTCGACATGTCGGAAGTCCCGGTTGGCCCTCTTGGCGACAGGGGACGCTTCCAACGCGTCGGCGTACCATTCCAACCAGTATTCCGGACTTGAGAACGTTCCAGACGACACGTTCCTCGTTCGCTCCAATACTTCGATAGAGATCTTGAGCGCCGCGGTGAGTTCTTCCGGCGTCAGCTTCTTGGGACCTTCAACGTTCCTTTGCATACGTAGCTTGATCTGTATCTCGTCGAGAGGGAACAACCGTTCCTCCATCTCCTTGTCGTACTCTTCGGTCTCCGTCCTCGTCAGCTGGTCCTCACCGTTCTCGAGCATCGTCAGCTCAGCCTCGGTGAACAAGCGTCCATGATGGGGAGGGGGAGCTGCTGCTTGTTCTTCCTTCTCTTCACTTGCAACTGGACGAGCGTTCTCTTTTTCGTCGCTGTCGACAACTTCAGTTACAGCCAGGACCTCGGTCGTTGGGGCGGAAACCAAGTCATCGGCCACTTTCGTGAGGGCGTCCGTGACAGTCATCGAGGCACGCGACTTACCTCCAACGTCCTCTTCCTGCACGCTCTCTTCCAGCGGCCTGAAGTTCCCCAAGGGGCGTTCCGTTGCCCCTCTTTCCGTACCACGGGATGTTCCGTTATCCCTGGTCCCATCTTCACCGTTGCCACAAGACGTTCCGTTGTCCTTGGTCTCGCCTTCGCTTCGGCCCCGGAGCGTTCTGTTGCCCCAGGACGTTCCGTTGTCCTTGGCACTGTTTCAGTCGTTACCCCAGGACGTTCCGTTGTCCTTGGCACTGTTTCCGTCGTTGCCCCAGGCCGTTGCGTTGTCCTTGGCACTGTTTCCGTCGTTGCCCCAGGACGTTGCGTTGTCCTTGGCACTGTTTCCGTCGTTGCCCCAGGACGTTCCGTTGTCCTTGGCACTGTTTCCGTCGATGCCCCAGGACGTTCCGTTGTCCTTGGCACTGTTTCGCTTTCCTCAGCGACTTCTTCCTTCCTAGACTCGGTCTCTTCACCACGAGTCTTTTCTCCTCTCTCCACGTTCCCCTCGGAGGTCCTCTTGGGATCGCTGTCTGTCACCAGCGTTCCCTCAACCTCACCCGTGTCACCAAGTAGACAAGAAGAAGGAGTGACGGAGTGACACTTCCTTCTCCCTCTTTCTGCCCCCATCAGTGTTGGGACGGGGTGTTGGTGTTCCCTGCGCCACCTGACGAGGTCTTCCCCATCATCTTGCGCAATTGGGCCATCGCCGGGAACCTAGCCACCGCATGTCCCGCCTCGCCGCAGAGGAAGCAATCCATCTGACGACGTTCCTTGTTCCGGTAGCCATCCTGCCGTCCCTGCGGACGAGGCCAGTTGCATTCCATGGAGTAGTGACCTAGTTCTTGGCAGCGGTTGCAGCGTCCCATTCCCCTGGGGCACGTCTCTCTGGCGCAACCCTTGCGCTGACAGCGTCCGCACACCACTTCTCCTTCCGTAGTCCGCGTATCCGGCCCAAGACGAATCAGGAGTGGTCCCAGCGAGGCGTTCGACCGAGGCGAGCGACCGTTCCCGCCCCGGGGAGACGCGGGAGCCACCGCGTTGATGTTCCCCGAACGGAACGTTCCCGGTTGTTGCTGTTGACGTTGCATCGACTGGTTCAACAGCAGCAGTTGCTGAAGCACTTGAGACTGCGACGTCGCCTCAGCGTTGGGGACGTCCACGGCCATCTTGTTCTCCGTGAACTCGTCCTCCTCCTCCACCGGGAGGGGTAGGTTCTTATACAGCAGCAACATCGTAGCCTCAGGGTTCGTCGTCACCATGCTGGCGTTCAGCACCGCCCTCGTCTGCTTGTTCCTCAGACCATCCAAGAAGAACTCGAACCTCATGCGAGGCTCGTTGTAGTTCAGAGCGTCGCACATCGACGAGATGCGGTCACCCCATTCTTCGGCGGACTCGCCCTTGTTCCTCTTGGCCGTCTTCAAGCGGTTCCACAACTGGGCAGGCGTCTGGCAGATGAACCGGTTGTGGAACCTCACACGCAGCGTCTCGTAGCTGTCGATGCGGGAGTTATATCACCACTCCTGGCCCACCTTGTCCTTCAAGCACTGCTCGAACGCGGTGAGACGCATCTGGCTGTCCATACCAGCGGTACAGTTCTCAAACGAGCGCCAGAACGAGACGGCTCTCTCGCTGGACGCTGAGCCGGCATGGAACGGAACGATCACCTTCACGGCGTTCCGCAGATCGGTCGGTATCCCCACCGACAGCCTGGGCCCTTGCTGCCAGCCTTGGTTCCACGAAGCTGGCTGAGAAGCCGACATGGCTTGCGCCGCAGGGTTAACCATCGGGACCGTCATAGGAGCCATCGCACTTGATGCCGACGTCGCACCCGCCGTCGTCCAGGTCGGGATCGTTCCAGCCGTAGCACTCCACCCTTGAGTGGCGACCATCGAGGGCTGGAACGGAGGGTAGTATACCCCAGGAGGGAGTGTAGTCCCCGACGTCACCTGACTCGAACCAGGGGCTTGAATCGACACACCCTCATAGGAAGGGATCGCCGTCCGAGTCATCCCTCCCGTAGGTGGCATCACCGCCGCAGGAAGCTTGGAGGGCATGGCCTGTGCTTGGCTCGTCACGTTCTGCGTCAAGGGTGCGGCAGCGTAGCCCGTCCTCGGAGCGAACATCGTGGGAGCCGTCGCCGGAGCCGACGTAGGAGGGGGAACGACCCCGACCATTCGAGACGACGTCGCGGGCATCATGGTCCTTCCACTCGTCGGGTACGACTGCAGGGCTGGTTCAGCGCCGTCATCAGGTAAGCCTGCAGGGCCGGATCGGCCAGCCCCGCTCCCGCTGTCGGCACGCTCGCCGGCACGTTCACTTGCGTCGCATGCCCTGGCTCTGCGTCGGCACACTTCCGGCAGAGATCGGCATCCCTCCGCTAGTACTCGGCGGAACGTCTCCGGGGTTCCTCCCGAGCGAGGGCAGCGAGGGGCGCTGAGGGGCGTACTGGGGCGGGCCTCCCCCAGGCAATGTCCTTGAAAGAGGCTCGCCCTCCTCACGTCTTGGTCTCGGGGGACGTCCTTCGGGCGCACGAGGCTCCGTCCCCGCATCAGGGTTCCCCGTCTGGGGACCGCCCTGGCCTAATGGCTCGCCCCTAGCCGGTCGTCCCGCCAGTCGCCAGATCACGTTCTCGAACATGTCACGACCTCGTGGCGTCTCCCAGTAGTCTTCCAGCCTGGGGTCGTCCCGCAGCCTCTCTTGGTGCTCACCGTCCTCCCCGTGTCCCGGGGGGTACAGGTAGCTCAGGTCCGGTATCTCATCGGAACCCTCGCTGGCCGGGGCCTCCTCGCCGCCCGCTTCCTGGCATTGAGCAGCCTCCTCTTCTTCATCAGGACCGGGAGCCGGCGTTCCGATCGGCTCGCCCCATCCTTGGCCTTCGCCCGTTCCGTCTCCCTGCCCTGGTCCTTCCCCGAGCCAGGTGAGTGAAAGCCTTCACTCATCGTTCCCAGCCTTGATCGAGTTCTCTTGAGTCGTCACGCGTTCCAGAAGCTCCACGCGCGCAGTCACCACGAAGGGCTCTCCAGAAGACCGATCCCAGCTAGCAGCGTATGTCGTACACCCCCTTTTCGCCTCGGGTCGGGTACGCTGCGGCTGTTGTGGAACGGTCGGTTGAAGAGGTCGATAGGAAGAACGCTAACACTCAACAAAAGAATAGTTTCTTGTTTTGTGTTCGTTAAGGCGGGGAAATGCAAGACTGATCTGTCCTCTCGATAGTCGGCCGGGCCGACCTCTCCTTGTAGGGACGACACCTCGTCGTCTTCTCCGTGTGGGACCGGTCGTCATGACCCCCGTTCCGGGTCATGACAACCCTTCTTCTTAGTAAGCGAGCAGCGGCTCCTAGCGTCCTGACATCCGTCCCGCGCTGGTCAGCGGCTTCCTCTGGTCGTTGAAGTTGCCGGGCAGTGGACGTCTAGAGTAACCAGGATACCACAGTGCTGGCTAGGTGCGGCACGGGCGTGCCGAACCGAGCGAGCCCAGCGCCCGGCCTCCTGGCACGCCGCCCGTGTGACGGGTCACGGGACACCTGGCTCGAGTTGCTGCACGCTCCGATGAGGTGTTACACTTAGCATCTTGAAGTGCTTGTTACAACGATGCTATGATTGACCCACGGCGTGCGCGCCATCATATGCGCGAGAGTTTTCTGATATTTATATCCATAGTTTTTTTAGGGGATCCTATAAAAATACATCTCTGGACAGCAATGGCATTTTCAGAAACAAATACAATACAAATATAAAGTTTAAATGACATAGACACTAATAGCCTCTTATACTATATCTCAAAATGGATGAATGTTGACTGAGGCAGCCTGAAGCGACATTCAAGCAACCTTACATAAATTTTGACCCAATTGTCCTGGAACAACATTCAAGTGATCTTCACACGGGTGCAGACCTGTTGTCACGGTCCTCCCCAACTTGACGGTCTCGCAGTGCTTGCTGACTGCATCAGCAAGCTGTGTGCTGGCGAGTTGAGGCGTCAGGTCTCGAACCAAGGAGTGCCGACGTCTACGCAAGGTGCTCCTCGCGCGTTCCGGGCCTGACACGCTTGTGTCCTCGGAACGATCCCAGATCAGAGTGGGACTCTCAAGGCTAGCAAGAGCTTGAAGACCTCCTCCACTCAAGGAAACGCAAGGCTGCTCTGCAGCGAGGCCGTTGTTAGCCTCTCAGTCGTGAATCTACCTCGTAGAACAAGTAAGAGAACAAGGAAAACCTTTTATTGCTAAAGAGTTGCTATCTGCACTATCCTCCGCTTCTGGAACGAAGTAAACGACTCGAGGAAGACCGCGACAATTTGGTGGAGAAGCAGGGTACTTCACACCGGTTGCGTTGGACTAAAGTGCAGAAGTCGCCAAGTCGCGACTGAAGAGCAAGGGCCGTGGGGAATATGAGCTCCCACGAACAGCGACGTACAGCCGGCGACTGCGGGTACGGCTGTGCCCCCTGGATCTCCAGGTGTGACTGGGAACGCCGCTCCGAGCGCGATCGCGACGAACCCAGCTCGACCTGGGCTGCCCGACCCGGACATGTCGACTCCTCAAGGGCTTGCTCAAGCCAGGGATATTCTCCAGCGAGCTGTGGAGATCACGAGCCGATATCGCTTGGCGTGGGCTGGCCCGAGGGCTAGACTGTCGGGGCATACGACCGTTCCTCCGCTAACCACCAGAGCTTCGAGTGCTCCGACCCTTTCGGGATTTACGGCTCAAGAGGGGAACGTACCTGCGGGTGGCGTTTCCTGTGGCCGCGATGGGAACTGGCGTTCCGTCGTTCGGATATGGACTCCCGAGCGTTCCTGGAAGTGGGCTGCAAGCCGTTCCAACTACCCAGCCGGTGGCCGTCTCGTGGACCAAATCTTCCGGTCCGGGAAGCGCGTTGCCAGCGTCGGCGTTTGGGCCAACCCCGCGGCTGCGGACGGCCATTGCTTCGTACGGTGGATACCAGCTTCAGGATGCTCCTTCGGCTGGAGGCGTCGGCCTTGGTGTCTCTCCTCTCGGGATGGTCGGTGCCCCTGGTGTGACTAATGCAGGCCCGTCGGTGACCGCGTTTCCCCAGCCGGTGTGGACAACTACTGGTGCGGGAGGCGTACCTACGTCGAGTCCGGTACCGTTTTACTCTTACGGGGGCGTTCCTGCATCGAGCCCGGTGCCTCCGACTTCGTATGGCACGCCGACTCTCTCGGTCGCCACTCCTGGCGTGGCTGGTCAAGTGAACGGGCTCGGTGGAATGCCGTCCCACATCAAGAACGCTGTCCGCATGATTCAGCCGTTCTACTCGGAGAACGCTACGGTGGATAGAGCTCGTGTGTTCTGGGACGCTTTCGTGCGTGCTACTGAAGGTCTCGACGAACAGCTGCGCCTGAATGCGTTCCGAGAGTGTCTGAAGGGTAAGACTGGGGATGATTGGTGGACGTACTCAAGAATCAGCGACTTCGAAACGCTGCGGGTGAGGTTCTACAACCAGTTCATCTGCCTGACTCCGTTGCAGATGATTGAACGACTGAAGAGTACCTAGCGTTCCCGAGGAATGTCTGCTGAAGTGTGGGGGGACGTCATCCAAGGACTCTGCGATGAAGCTCAATGCTTCGATCAGCAGATGCGTTACCAGTACTTCTTGTTTGGGTTGAGGAACCGTGAGTGGAAGGCTGCTCTAAGTACGTCAATGGTGAACGCTATTCCCCAAGCAGTTGCCGGTCTACTCTACAAGAACATGCATCTTCCCGTCGAGGACGACGCTGACTTTGTCGACGAGAAGACGGTCAAGGCTCCCGCCGAGAACGCTATGCTCACGCAGCTGATGCAACTACTCAGCCAGAACCAAGACGTGATCCTGAAACAACAGCAAGAGATTGTACGACCGCTCCTCCCTCCGGGTACGCTGCGGCCACCTATGAAGATGTGGCTATGCTGACTTCTCAGCCGAACGTTCCTGTCGGAGCGCACACCAGCGTTCCTGTCACGCCGGCCCGAGGCATTCGGATGGGCCCGGACATGTACACGCAGGAAGGCCTCACAGTGTGTGGACGGTGCCACATTCTGGGATGTAGCCGCATCAACTGTCGAAGGGGGAACGCTACGTGTCAGAACTGTGACCAGCGAGGAAACATTGGAGTCGAGTGCGAGAATTCCCAGACGAACCGCAACTCCAGTGGTGGTAACCCGCGACAAGCACCAAGTCCAGGCCGTGGGAGACTTCAAGGAACGCGAGCGTGCTGGACCTGCCAGAGTACCGAGCACCTCGCGGCACAGTGTCCAATGATGAAGTCGCTACAACAGCTGATGGCGCAAGGAGCACAGGCGAGCGTACCTGCTGCGGCTCCAGCGACGTCTCAGCAATGATGGGGGCATGAGGGAGTAGAGGAGAGTGTCGCTCCTTCCTCTCGCCCGTGAAACGACACCGGAGGGTACGTTGCCCAAGCCTACTTTGGAACGGCTGTGCAACAAGGGAACGTACCTGGGACTGTGAATGTGGCCGAGGCGATGCCTCGTGGTGAAAGTGCTGAGAAAACTGCTGTGACTTCGACTGGAAATGGAGAATGCCCAGGGCCTCGCGAGTAGGTACGCTGGATGAACGATGGAGATGAGAGAACGGGGCCCGGTGCCGTGAAGGCTGCGGCCTTCGTGACTACTGGAAGAACGGTGCCCGGCACTGTGGAGGCTGCGGCCTTCAAAACTGAGGAAAGAACGGTGCCCGGCGCCGTGGAGGCTGCGGCCTCCGAAACTACTGGGAACGCTGCCGACAAGGAGACCGTCGGGCGACAGCGTGAAGATGAAGGGTGCGCGCCGAGCGTACCGAGCCCCGAGCTCCTCTCGAATGAGGAACATTCGGTGGGAGAAGCGTCGGACGAGGCCGCTATCGTTCCTAACGAGAAGACGCCAGATGACGGAGCAGGAACTACGGAGATCACAACTGTGAGCGTCTGTCTTGGTGTGAATTGTCGCTGTCGCGAAACGTTACCTGTCGTGATTGAGTACGTTGACTTTGGGAAGAAACCAGGATTGAAGGGCCGAAATGAGACCCAGTTGACGCTAGGGAGCTCTCCTGCGGATAACGGCAATCCTGCGTATACAACGAGACGCAACTACGGTGATCAGACAGCTGAAGAACTCGACGGGCAGCGTGACTTGGCCGCCAAGAACGCTACAGAGGGAGACCAAACAGAGAAGCTACCAGAGAACGTCGGACAGGGGTCCGTTCTTGGTACGCTAGAGGAAGACGCTGCGATAGCTCTTGGAGAACGGGTGGTGGCCACGACGACTAATACCATGGACCCCGTCACTGCCGACGAGTCAGAGGAACCTGCTACTACGACTGACGAAGAAGACTCTACGGGAGGAGGTACGGAGCCCCCTCCTGACTACGCGAGACTGTTCACGAAGGATGAGCTGAACGCTATCGAGAGAGGCGTCGCCGCGGCGAGGCCAGATGAGAACGAGGAATACTACAAGGAACTGGAGGACCGCCTGTTCCCGTTGGATGATGTGGAGATGAAGAAGAAAATGGTCGAGAACGCAACGAGGGCTAAGGAGCCGACCCTCGAGGAGCTGAGCGTTCTCTTGGAGTTGCCGGAACGGACGCGTGAGTCAGCGCCCGGAGAACTCTCTACGCCTGAATATTGGCTCAAGTGGTTCCAAAGAACGCTGGCTGCGTCTGAGAAAGCCAAGCGTGCTAACCGCGACTTCCGTGAGAACGCTGCGGCTGGCGCAGGTACGCCACGCATTAACGTGGTGACTGCTCAAGCCACTGATGGGCGAGACGTGGGAGGTGGACCCGACGTCATTGTTATAGAAGTCCTCGCGGCTGTCAAGTTGAAGAAGCGTGAGAGGACTTTCCTGTGGAAGAGGCTGTTGTCAGCAGCAACATCTGCGTAACGTTCTCCCCCTTCCGTGAGAACGCTGCGGCTGGCGCAGGTACGCCACTCCTTCACGTGGTGAGTGCTCAAGCCACTGATGAACGAGACGTGGGAGGTGGAACGCCGGATCATGCCCATGCGAATGCGCGTTGGCTTCAACCCTTGAGTCACCATGTCACGGCTGTAGTCCTTCAGGCGAGGTGTCATAATGGGCTCACGCCGTTCCCTGACAAGCGTCTCGTGGCCTCCAACCTCCATGATAGTCACACGATTAAGTTATTGGCAGGTGAGCGAGCACCTTTCCGCGCCACGGATATGAAGAATACGGTGTGGCCTTCTTGCACGTTTCTGAGGAGCACACCAACAACTGGTATCACATCTTACGCGGCTTCGTCAGCGCACACACGCTACACGGCACCAGATGGATGGCCCTTCGTAATGAAGTAAAACTTCATGTCTTCCATTAGCAGCTGGGCGTCCGCGCGAGGCATGTAGTCTTCCCGTTGTACTTGGGGGGAGCCTTGAGTCGGACCGAGTGTAGTTGGGCGTGGAGCTTTGGCAGTTGGTTTCCAGTTTTAGAGTATAAAGGGGGAGGCACCGAGCAACTCAACGTTTTGATTGGCGTATTTGATCACAAAGGGGATTCGTTGAATACTACTGGTGTGGATTCACATTGGTTTTGTCGTAACGGTGTGGAAACTCCCAGATATGTGTGCGCCACGCAGTGGTGTGTGTGGTAGACCTTATTTCTGTGTGATTTTCCATTTCTGTCGTCGACCTCAAGCTCAGCATCCACCCACGCCCAAGGCCCTTGGCTGCGCGCACTCCGCTCATTCCACGTACGCGGTGAACCGGTCCGGCACCTGGCTGAACCGCGCAAGAGCGGTGCACTTGAAGACTCCCACTCACCTCTATGGCCCGGTGACTTTCTCCTTTATGCCGTTCCCGTCGCGCAGGAACTTGAGCGTCTTGGCCCCAAGAGCCTTGGCGAGAATGTCCGCCAACTGTTTCTTGGTGTCGACGTACTCGAGCGTGACCGTTCCGCGCTCCACGTTCTCCCTGATGAAGCGGTGGCGAATGTCAGCTGCTTCGTCCGAGCGTGGTAACCAGCGTTCTGCGCCACAGCGATCGCGCCCTGGTTGTCATCCCAGATAATTGGCGCGTCTCGCTGTAGTGCTCCCATGTCAGTTATCATTGCACGCGCCCACGGCACTTCTTGAACGCATAGGCTCCAAGCCATGTACGCAGCTTGTGCAGAGCTGAGAGCAACCGCCTCTGGAACCTGGACTTAAACACCGCCCAATCATGACAATGACGCCAGACAGAACGCCTACCGTCGAGGTTCGTGCCCCAATCAGCGTCCGAATACGCTTTGAGCGTAACCCTACCCGTTCCACTTTGGTAGATGATTCCGTGCTGGCGTGTCGACTTGAACTACGCACAGCAGCGTTCCAGTGCTGCTGACCGGTGTTCTCCAGGAAACGCAGCTTTCGCGTTTCCTGGAGAACGAACGCAATGTCCGGACGTGTACACTTCGCGATATACAGCAGGCACCCGATCAAGGAAAGGTACGGCTTCGATCTAATTGCGTTCCGTTCCGCCTCCGTCCCTGGCGACTGCGACTTCGACAACTTGAGCCCAGTTACGCACGGGTTGTCCAAGGCTTAACATTCTTCTGCCCAAAGCGTTCCATCCCGTCGTCAATGTACCGTGTCTGTTTGATCATGAGCGTTCCAGCCGTCGTATCCCCACCCCCAAGATGAACTTCGTCGGTCCGAGCTCCTTCATCTTGAAGGCACTCGTCAGCGCGCCCTTTACGGCACGGATCTCCTCGCTCGTCTTCGCCACGATGATCATGACATCGACGTAGAGACAGACGTAGCCTTGGAACGCTTGCTGTAGACACACTGATCCGCACCACAGCTCTTGAGGCCATTCCCAAGGTAAACCCGATGTATGGTCTTGTTCCAGGCACTTGCTGCCTGCTTTAATCCGTAGACAGCCTTGTTCAGCTGGCACTCGTAGTTCTGAGCGTCCTCGATGCCGAATGGCACCTCCATGTAGACACGGGCCTTCTGCTCACTGTTGAGGAACGCTGTGTCAGCGTCCAGCTGTTCCATCCGGTACTCGTAAGCGGCGCAGACCGACAGAACGACTCGGATTGAGTTCATGTTCGCCACCAGAGAGTTTGTCTCAAAGAAGTCAATTCCGTACTTCTGCTTGAAACCCTTGTCCACTAGCCTTGCCTTGTAGCGTACCACGCGACCGTATTGATCACGTTTCTTGGCAAACTCCCACCTGCACCCAATGGTACGGTTGGCAGTACCAATGTCCACGCGCTCGTGCGAGAGCAGCTCCGTGTCCATAGCTTCGCGCCATTGCGCAGCATCGTCACTAGCCACTGCCTGAGCGTGCGTCGTCGGTATGTCCCATCTCTAAGTAGGAACAGTGGCTCGCGTGCACGTCTGGGACGAACCGTCGGTGGATGGAACACCAGTCGATCGTCCTCAAACACAATCGGCGGACCACAGTACGGTGCCAGTTCCAGTCCGGAAGGAGCGGGTCGTTCTTCTTCTAATAGCAACGGTGGAGCTGGGTCCTGCTCCGGTTCCGCGGTCTCCATGGGCTCGTCCGGTGCGTCATTCTCGACGCTTTCCATTGGTTCCGCCACTACGGGCTCGCGTTCCACCGGTGCCGGAGCGACTTCATCATGAGCGTCCTCGCTGACGTGAATGACCGTTCCGTTCCGTGCTGGCTCTGTCTCGTAGATGTCGTCCACCTCACGCTCATCCAACTTCACGGAGCGTGCCACCTTAACCTTAGAAGCATCCAAGTCGAACACGCGGTACCATTTGGAGTAGCCGAGGAGCATGCACCTGAAGCTCTTGGGTTCCAGCTTCGTCCTCTTCGCCTTGTCGATGTGAGCATACCCATGCGACCCAAACACTCCAGCGTGGGCTTTACCTTAAAACCCAGCTCGTACGGCGTGACAGTCACGTTCTGCGTGTTCGTGGAACGGTTGATGAGGTACAGCGCCGTACTCACCGATTCAGCCCACCATTCCGTTGGAACGCTCTTGGGGTGCAGCATACTCCGAGCCTTCTCCATGATGGTACGGTTCATCCGTTCTGCCACTCCATTCTGCTGAGGGCTATACGTCACGATACTGTGGTGGAGTGGCCTGGGAATGACACAGAACGACCCCGACCGACGGCAAGCGACACGCGAGCCAAGACGCGGAATGTTCAACAAGACGATGGGAACGGGCCACACATCTGATTCTGAGTCGGTCGAAGAAGAGTGACCGGTCATTATGGGAGCCCCGTCTAGGTGCCCGATCTGGTGGCCCCGATCTGGGACCCCGATCTGGAAATCTATAAGGAATCAGGTTGAAGATGCGGCGAGAGGCACGACGGTTTAGGGTTAGGCGTGGGAAAAGGAAGATCGTATGGATAGGATTGTAGGAGAGGATAGATAAGGCTCAGTCCCGAATTCTCTTTGCTCTGCACAAGTCCAGAGTCTCCCTTGTTCCAAGGGCCACAAGCGTCGCGCAAGAGCCGTCCGATTCATTGCCCCGTCTTCGCCTTAGTGCGTCTGGGACTCACCCCACAGACCCGTGCCCCAAGGAGGACCACGTTAAACGATACCACCAAGGCTCACCCCACGCCGGAAGTGAAGAAGCGCGCTGGCCCGATAACGCCGCGCACCCGACCGCAGACACGCCCCGATAACGTCGCAGTTCTACGGTCAAAGGAGAGAGAGATGGTAAAGGAGCGTGGGCCTGATAACACCACGCGGGAAGACGGAAGGTGCGCCCCAATAACGTCGCTGCCCAAGGTCAAGGGGAGAGAGAGAGAGAGAGAGAGGAAGAGTGAAGAGGAACGCGGGCCTGCGAACACCGTGCTGAAGACTGAAGGCGCGCCCCGATAACGTCGCTGCCCAAGGTCAAAGAGAAGGAGAGGAGGAAGGAGAAGGAAGGCGTCACCCGTGACCGTGCGGACCGCTGAAGACAAGAGACGCAGAGCGAGGACCACCCGCGCTGCGCCAGATCGCGCCGAGGACTCGACGCAAGCCACGACTGTATACTCTGTCCTGAGATATGCTATTCAAGAACCGGGGAAAACCCCGTCGCACACTAGGCCGCGACGGGTTTGTGAACGAACAACTTCGCGCAAGGATTTTCGCGAGGGCGCTCCGCCACAGTACGCTACCGTTCCGAGTACAGATCCGCGTGACATCCTTGTTCACAAACTCCGTTCCGTTGTGCACATGAGGCGTTCACCCCATTGCTTCTCGTAGAACCTCATGGCTTGCTCTTCTTCATGAAATACGCCACCACATACCGCGAGTAGTCATCCACGAACGTCAGGACGTACGTCGCGTCTTCTTCGATGTCGTCGCCATCGGTCCCATCACATCCATGTGGACCAGCTCCAGAACGTGTGACGTCTTCGATCTGGAACGGCTCGGAAACGCGGCCACTGTCTGCTTCCCCTTCATGCTTGACTCGCAGCCGAAATACCATTCGTGGCACGCTGTGTCTTGGCGATTGCGTCCTTGTTGGGGTGCCCCATGCGAGCGTGCCAAAGCTCCCACTGGCTGTAGGCCCTAGCGTACTGGACGAGCAGTGCTTCTTCCTGGTCGCAGTCCAGCACGTACGCCTTACCGACTTTCTTGCCCAACGCGATCGCACTGGAGTTCCCCCAGATTACACACGAGGAAAGTTGGAACTCCACGTTCAGGCTGCGTTCCGCTAGCTTCCCCACCGACAGCAAATGTCTGTCGAGGCCCGGGATATGGAGAACGTCCACCATCTTGATGCGCTTCCTGTCCATGACGAGTAAGCGTACATTTCCTCTCCCTTCCACGGTCAGCTTCTTGCTGTCCGCAATCGTGACCTCGATGCCAGCTGATGTCGGAACGATGAGGGATCATGTGCGCTGTCGTACCACTGTCGATCATCCATCCGTCGGTGCGTTCCGTGCCTACGACAAATACTGCATCGTCACCACCACCAGCGTATAACCCCGCTTCATGTGCCCGGGCTGGCTGCAATTGAAGCACTTGCCTCTGAAGTCGCTAGCGTTCCTCTGGGGACCGTTCCACTTGCGACCGTTGCTCGTTCCGCCTTTGAACCGTCCGGCGTTCACCTTGAGCGCGTGTTCCGTGGCCGAGTCCTTCTTCTCCAAGCGTTCGTACTCCTTCAGGAGCTTCTCCTTGACCTCTATGAGCGTGATGTCCTTGGCGTTCTCGATGCTCGACAAGATCATCTCGAACTCAACCGGAAGGCTGCTCAGCACCACGAGCTGCCGAGCCACGTCAACCGTCTCTCCCATCGTCTGAAGGCCGACGACAAGCTCGTCGAAAGCGTCCAGATGCTTGGCCATCGTCGTACCGGCCTCCATCCTGACCTCATGGAGCCGGAGTGTCATCGTCACACGGTTGTGGATCGGGGTACGGTTGTAAAAAAACCGGAGCATTCCCCACGCCTCTATGGAACGCGTCGCCGACAGGATCTTGGTCTGATGCTGGAGTTCCACACCTTGGGCGATGATGCCCAGCGCCTTCGCGTCGTTCACGAGCCACACCTCTGTGATCTCATTCTCCACCTTGACCCCTTGCACATCGCAAGCAAACCCTTGCGGACCAGCGTCATGCGCATATTGTACTCCCATTGGAAGTAGTTCCCACTCCCTAGGAGGACTTCGGCGCGCTTGGTCGTCATGGCGTTCCTGTGGTTTTTGTGCAGCGGTCCGAGTTGCGGCTGTTAACCTGTTGGTTTGTCGCTTGTAGTTGATGGGGCAAAAGCCGAAGTGAGTAGATTAGAAACCTTTAAACCTGTTCTTCATGTGTTCCTACTCATCTACTCCCTGTTGTCCTCCTTGCTGTGTTCTTGTTCGTAGCACCGCCATCTCCGCTCCCCAACCATTCGATCTCGTTAGTCAATCACTGGACGGTCCGTGGTGAAACCGCGCAAGAGCGGTGCATCGTGTTGCGGTGGTACATAGCATAAGTGGTAATCGACATTTCACTCAGTGCCAAGAAACATTATCGTGAGTTTATACTGGGATAGGAAAACAACGCAGTGCTGGATTATATGTGTCTGTCCGTCCGCGAGCTGGTATTTACCGGTTGCTGGCTTGCAGCAGAGTATTTATCGGTTGTAGACTTTCGACGGATCGCCCTATCCCAGCCTCGCGTAGCCCTAGTCCACGTTTGCGGTGCCGTCACGATACTTTAGGTTGGTTTTCGTTCCTGCTCGAGTGAGCCTACAAGTCCAACAGTCGAAACCATCCCATGTTCCGTATGGACAGCTCACAGTTTTCGGTTGCATTGTGTTGTGCGGGGCAGTCGTCGTTTTCTTCCAGGGCTCTTGAACCACGCAAAACGACACCATAAACGCGATCACTTTGGCAGCGGCGGTGTGCAACGAGAGACCAACTCGTTGCAGCCTGT
>KV735775.1:0-10194 GCA_000500225.2 Phytophthora pinifolia | reverse complement strand
TACTCAAGATTTAATAACTTTTATAATTTTAAGTCTTTTGTAAATCTGACTGCACCAATCGACGCGTATTGATCTCCTCGTTAAAATCATATTCTTACATACTTCTAAATTTCGGCACGGCAGGTCCACAAACGAGGAGTCCGAGCTCTCGACAAAAATCAACTTCCGCCCAGCCGAGACCAGAGCCGTTTGAGACGCAAGAAGGCCGTCATGCGCAACTTCGAGGACCGCGAACGCAGAGGGATCATTGCGGAGCTCCTGAAGCGCAGTACTAACGGCGACGGTCGCCTTTTCATCGGCTATGCCAAGATCGTCATCACACGGAGTTAGCTTCACAGTTGAAGTTATAGCCTTGTCACATGCCTCCCGCCACAAAACACAAATATATTATTCATGCTTCAAAGACTTTCTCGTGTCCCTCCAATCACACCGTTCTCACGTACTTAACCTTTGTCCTGTCACTGCTGACTGCGGCTATGATTAGGGCCGACTAAAGGAATGGGTGCACTAAATGACCATTGGCGGGCGAATGAGCGACGAAACTTACGTGAGGAGATCGGACGACGTGGAATTTGAACCCATAATCATGTGCTCGGATCTGTTGATGACTCACCATGCCACCAACACGTTTCAAGTGCAACAGCCGATGACACATCTTTCTGACGCATCGTACACAAGTGACACATAAAATACGAATAGGTCTTACGAAGATTCCCTAAAATATAGTGTACATTGGCTAAAAGAGAGAGCATCTCCCCTGTTGGGGATTCGTTTTTCTCTTGTCTGGATCCATGTTCGGGTTCTAATGGTGCAAGTAATTTAAATAAAACCCCGATCCACAATTTAGACCCGGTCCACATGGGACCCGAAAACAATGTAACAGAAGACAGCACGTGGCTGACGGAGGCAGTCGCGAAGGGCGATGTCAATAGCACGGATAGCTTGGTACCGCTGGGTGACGCGGGAGCACCGCTCAACTCGGTCGGCTTGTCAGAGGATAACGTGCGGTTCCAAGCCACGAATGAACACGTTTTGGCCAAAACGACCTCTGTTCACGTGCTGGTGGCGGCTCCGAATGGCGCTGGAGACGACGTGGCGCTAATTGGGCGTACAGCAATACCCTGAATGTCTTAAGCGATGGGCTGCGCTTAACGAAATGATCCGACAGAATGATGAAAATGAGAAAGGGGCTATCAGGACGCCAACAGCAAGCGACAGAAACAGGATTTCGATAGCGCAGTGCTCCTAGGTGCCGATGACGTGGATATAGCTGGTTGCTCAGCTCCACGAACGGCAATACCCGATCGTCACCCCGAACGGCTACTGCCATTAACGAAATGATCCAACAGAAGAAGCAGGACGAAAATGAGATGATGGACGATGACGACGCCGTTAGGAAGCCGAAACAGGATCTCAGGTCTGTATTTGGATGATTTATTACCGGTGGCAGTGGCAATGTACCTCCTGCAATATCCCTAGCTAGCTCGCTACCTTTGGGTTAAGACTTTCTCATCACTACGAGTTTTTTGCTTACCGTCTGAACGGTTCCATGCGTCCTTGTCCTTGTTCAACAGCACAAGCTTGTTCATGGCCGCGTTTACATCTCGATCCCAGTATCGCGCCTGGCAGACCTTGTCGTCGCAGCAAAGTACAGCATGACAGTGCTTGCTCTTGATCTCGGCCTGGGACCAATCGCGAGGAAGGACTTTGCCCTTGACCTTCTTCCGCTTCGACGGCTTGACGTCCTCGGGAAAGACTGGGGCTTGGGGTACTGGACACGCGAAAGCGACTGGTGGTAATACGAGCAGATCTTGCTCGTCCCGAGCTCGGTCATGTAGACCACCATCGCGCGCTTCCGGAGCGCCTCTTTCAACCCCTTCACCGGACTCGGAGTGTGGCCCTTGATACCATCTCTCCAGTTACCGTAAGCTACACACGTGAGCTTGCTTACCGTCGGAACGATGTGTCTCGCCAGTGTATCCACTGCAACGCGAGCCATCCTCTTCTGGAAGAACCGCCACTTGAAGAACGGTCGCTCCGCGCAGAACTCCACCGGAGCGCCGGGTGCTGCCAAAATTAACTCAGTCATTCCAAGTACAACTCGTAGCTTGCCGTCTTGAACGAGGGCATTTCCGCGATTGCTTTCTTGTACTTCGGGTACTTCTTTTTCTGACTCTCGTTCCACGATCGGAACCGGTTGAATCTCGCCAGGTGCCTGTATTCGCGTGAACTCACACTGACAATATCTCTGCCCGGACGCCGCCAACGACGCCGTAGCGGCTTTGGTCGACGAATCCGCTTGGGGAACTGGCACTTGCGTCGCTGTTTCTGTTTGGACCAACATGTCTTCTGGCCTTTCCGTCTTGGTCGACATATATTTCTTCGGTTGGTACTGGCGCGCAGCAGTGCAGACTGATCTCATGCCGGGTTCCAGACCGATGACGACATCTGGCAAGTCCCGACCGGAAACAAAGGGTCGTCTTCACCTCGCTCCTGTACGTCGGGCTTTCGCAGGTAGTAGAGAACCGATGCGCTGTATCCAGGGGTCCTGCTTTCGCTGGTGAAGCGATGACTGGCGTGGTTGTACTTCTGGTCGAGCGGGAGATCGAGGAAGTTTCGTTTTCGATACGGACATCCAGCGTTTCTCGTCTCGAGCCAACCGATGTGGAACGCACGACGCATGACAGACCATCGGTTTGCTGGAAAGATAGAACCGAAAGGGTAGGTTCCACTTGTCGAGCAAGTTGTCTCTTGTTCGAACACGTTTGCGGGCAAGGAATCCTGCCAGCGTCGTACCATTGATTACGACATGCGCCGGGCATAGGACGCAGACACTGGAAATAACGATAGCGTTGCATGCCCATTTCGTTCGGCACCGCCTCCATTTGAGCCGCCACCACTCATTGGAATCTCCAGATCAGTCGGATGCAAATCTCCATGTCGTTGGCCTCGATGTTGCTCGGCCACGGGATCAAACTTCTCGCTCCAATCTTCGCCGTCGGGAGTGATCACGTCTCGCATCTGCAGCTCTTCGACGCGGTTTGTCTCATCCACGTTGTAGCAGGCGTACATGACATCTCCAACACGCTTCTTGCTGGCCTTCTCTTCTTCCTTGGTCAGGTCTTCTCCCGTCTTCCCGAACTTGATCATCACGTACGCCTTTAAGCGTTTCCGAAAGTATTCCCGGACCTCATTCACCACTAGCTGTCCGCGCAAAGCCTGTTTCAACACCGGGAACCCAGTCGTATTCGCGACTTCACTCAATCGTCTTTAGGCTCGTCCGGCGCGGTAGATCTGGATGCTGTCCCAAAGACACGGGTTCTTTACAGCAATCGAAGCTGACTGGCAACGCCCAGCACAGCAGTGGTAAAAAACGGTCTTGCCGTATATCGGGAGAGGAAGACCGTTCTAGAGACAGCGCAGAGAGTGAAGATTGACGAGGTGCCACGTTTCCATCTGGATATGTTTCATGGCTAGCGCGGTCCGCTTACAAGTCGGTCGTCTGTGTAAATCTTGTTCAGCCGACAGACCACCGATACTCCTTCCCCTCCCTGAACTCCTTGTCGCGCAATGTCCCTTTGCCGATTTGGTCCTCACCGCCCTCTCTTGGGTCTTCTTAGTTTTGGTAGAGACCTTCTTGGACTGCTTGGTCTTCGTGCCTGGCTTGCGATTTGTCTGAGTAGTGAAAATCGACCGAATAACTGGCTGTGTGACGTCCTTCACCGAGAGCCCCGTCAGGGGTCTCTCCCCATCTCCTCATCCGAATCTTGCGTCTCCGCCACGACCTCGAACAGAGGACGAGTTTGGTCGAGGTCCTGCGTCTCATCGGCAACATCCCACTCGTCGCGATACCCGTCCTTCTTGCGCTTGCGGGCCATCGTGCAAAAGATGGAATACGAAACCACTAGATAACAGGTGCAAATAGTAAGCCTTTGCGGGCGAACGACATTTTTTGCGAAAACGAATTAGCATGTAGAATGTTCAATAATTTCGCAGGCATTGTAGTTTTTTCACTGAAACTG
The DNA here is from genome assembly GCA_000500225.2 of Phytophthora pinifolia. Taxonomy (NCBI): domain Eukaryota; phylum Oomycota; class Peronosporomycetes; order Peronosporales; family Peronosporaceae; genus Phytophthora; species Phytophthora pinifolia. The sequence continues at coordinate 6,172 of KV735775.1, read as the reverse complement.
ACTATTAGCGCAAAGCACCAGTTGTTTCCAATATATCCGGGTCTTGCTGGACCTGACCGCTACTGCAGGGATAAGTACGATCCCATGCAACGCAGCTGGATACATTTGTGGCCAAAACATAACATATGCAAGGAACGGCGAAACGTCGCAGAAACTTCAATGCCATTTGGGCGTCACGGCATGGAGGCGGATGGCCAACCAGAGCATGCATGAGCTCACTTTTTAATTTGCTATCCTTTGGCAAGGGGGCGACCGGATCGAAGTACTGTGAACGCTGCACACACCCCTGTAGCGCGCTGTGGACTTTTAAAAGGGCGCTCTGTGTGGTATTAGTGGGCACATGACACTTGTGGTATCCGTGGTTTTTAACCGCTAAGAAGCTGCAGCCTAATACGATCTAGCTGCATGGAGCCTGCTTATATCCACTTTGATAGCAAGTTGGAAAGTCCGCATTAGTATAGCAAAGCAAAAACGTCTACAAACCGTCCTTGTGTTCATTCTAGTCTGTTATAGCTAAGAGCAAACACACAACCCCAAACTGGGAAGCCTACAAATTGAGGACAAACGAATCGTCCGAATCGTACTGCGTTTCGCGCTGGGAAGCCGACGTGCGAGTTCGATACGGCGCTGGGCGAACACGCTCACCCATGGACTGGTACCGTGCAAGAACCATGCCGTAATGCTCGGTGAGTAGATGGGTAGGAACACATGAAGGACAGGTTTAAGCAGTCTAATCTACTCGCTTCGGCTTTTGCCCCATCAACTACAAGCGACAAATCAACAGGTTAAGAGCCGCAGCTTGGAGCGCTGCACAAGCCCGACAGAACGCCATGACGACCAATCGCACCGAAGTCCTCATTGGGAGTGGGAACTACTTCCACTGGGAATACAACATGCGCATGACGCTGGCCCGCAAGGTCACGAGCACGCAGGGGCATTAAACCAACATGATAGTTAGTGAGCGCCATACATAGACGAGATACGCTGTCGAACCGGTTTTCGTTCCACTTAAAAGTGGCGTAGACGGTCTTCCACAGCACACACACGCGCCCAAAGTAGTTCTCGACCAGGACACGATCCGATGAAACAGCCTTGTTGCGAGTAATGTCGTCACGATCCAGTGTTCCACCTCTTGGCTGCTTCTTTGGCTGTATCGTTCGCAGCACACGCCCAGCACCTTGGTATCCCTTATCCACCAGAACCTCCCACATATGGGAGAACTGCGCTGGCTCCCCAGCAATTTCCGGACTCGCACCCTGGCAAATTGCGATGGATGGATAGTCGGTCGAACATCATGGTAACTTCGGACGTAGCCCTTGGGCAGTGGTTGGAAACATCAAGCGCTAGTCCTGGTGGCGCCACCGAGCACTCGATCTTGAAGCCGTAGATCCTGTGATTTGTGGAGTAGTATACCTTCTGCTCCATAAAGCGACCACTTGGGCGATACGCAGGTTGAAACTTGACGTCCCTAGCATAGAGAGCGTGCGGGTAGTTGGTGAAGGTGTTACCAGGTTCCATCTGTTCTGGCATCGTGACAGGCTGGACCAGATGGGAAAACAGCACCGGCTCCACGGTCTGGATGACGCAATGAACCATTCTATCCAAGGTGGACATGCCAATGTTGAGGACGATGGCATGCTTCTGCCATGTGTCGAAGTGCTTCAATACAGTCATCGTGACGAAAAACGAGTCTTTCCCCGAAACAGTCGGCTTGCGGCCACGTCCTGCGTCCCCACCATCATGACGGCAGACTCCAATAGCGCCCAGAGACTATCGAACTCGGCTGCGGAAAAGTTCATCATGGCCTTGAGTGTCTCATCCCCTCCAAGAGCGATGTACTCAGTGAGAGTAGGGGGCGGCAGATTCGTTCACCACGTGACGTGCGACATCGCCAAAGTTCTCGAGGCTCTGGAGCAGATTGGCATCCTCACTGTCCCACTCGTGGGTAAGGCGGTCGATGACCTGGCTTGCGGTGGTCGACCTCCAAGCAAAGACCGTTCCGGACGAGGTTGTCGAGCAGCTTCATGCTCACCTTGCGTAATTACACCAATTGTACGGGGATATCTACACGCGAATCGAAGCCAAGCGCCGGATATTCATTTCAGCAGTTTTAGAAGTTGTATGTCTTCTGCTTGATGATGTCACAATTCTCGTCGATGAGGAGGTGACAGGGAAGAACGTACACGTCCACGGTCGTTTTGACTTCGTGCTGAAGCGAGGCAAGAAGAAAATACCCATCGTCCAAGTGAAATCTGATCGTATCCCGGAAGGAATTGCTGAGAGCGTGGCTGGTTTCGAAGCTTTGTGTGACGTCGAAGCACACGAGCGGACACTTGGTATTTTTCCAACTATATCAGTTGGGATTTCATCAGCGATGATGACGAGAGAATTCGATGGATCGATGAATCGCTCGGATCATCGATGCCTTCAAAGGAATCACTGAAGGAGGTTTGAGGCAAGATTTGTGGGATTCTCTTGGCCAACAACTAGTGCATGAAATCGTGGATCGTGCATGGCGCGTCGATTCTGCCTCTGTATGGCATGTGAGCTCGAAAAGGGAAAATGTGAAGTGAGATTGGCGTTAGCAGGTTAGCCGAGCGGCCCAGCCGCGAGATCTACCATGTAGCACCAGAGTGCGTCGGCCCCTTGGTGCTGCTGCTGTCCTCGCTGCACGTCGTCGGCCAATGGTGAGTGGCGGCGCGTGCTGCTGACCAACGCTACTGCTTCGCCCTGCGTCGGCGTCCGGGGGCACGCGCTCCACGCCGCCATTCGTCCGTGCCACGATTATGATTGTGATCTTGGTCTACGAGAGAACGGCCAGCTGTCCTGCTGACTTACTGCTAGATGTCGCGGTACGTCTGGCATATGCGGCGCCATCGCCGCTCAACACTGCCCCTCAAGACGAACACCGCCGAAAGTGAAACTTGAAAACTGGAACCTTGAGCCTGAGCTCAAGGTTCCAGTTTTCATGCTCACGGATCTCGGCTGTACCACCCAGATCGGCATCGCAGTAATGCTTGAGGCGGGATCCGTGCGCCTCGAACTCGTCGCCCGTAAGCAGGTGTGCCACCATGAAGGAGTGAGAGAGAGCACGGATCACGCGGAACGGTCCGACCCAGCGAACGAGCGGCTTGTTGCCTCGCATGCGTGTATCCACACCGGACCACAACCGCAAAGTCGCCCTCGGCGAAGTTGCACTCTTGACCCCTTCCACGCGCCATCTCTCGTAGCCGGCGGCGCTCCTTGAGGTCAACGACCTCGCGATGCAGCTCGTGCAAATGCGACCTCAGCTTGGCGAGGTGCGGTTCAGCCGCAGCCAAGTCAAGCGGGAGTACACGATGGGAGGCGCCAGTAGGAACTGAGACTGTGTCCAGCAAGGACGGGACCGGTAGACCGGTGAACAGCTCGACCGGGGCGTGTGTACCCAATGATGCCACCGCCGAGTGGTTGAGGTTGGCTTGGATCACGGGCAAAGGTGGACCCAGTTGCGTGTGTCCAACTGTAGCTCTAGGAGCATCACCCGGAGCACCTGGAGTATGTCCCTGTTGACGCGTTCCACGGTGCCGTTGATCTACGGCGTGTACACCGGTACGAACTTCCTCGTGGCCTGCAAGCGCTCCGCCAGCTCTGCTATCACCCCCGCCCTGAAGTGGGATCCGTTCATAGTTCAGGCAGTCCGAGCCGCTTGTACCAATCTAGCACGGATTGTACCGCAGTTGCACTGTTCGCTGCGTCGGCGGCGATCAACTCACAGTAGTTGGTGGGCTCATCCTTGAGCACCAGTACGTAGCTACTCGCACCGTAGGACTCCCCTGTTTGCAGATAGCCCACGTGAAGGCATTCGTTGCGCTTCGTCGCAGTCGTCGTGGGCCTCCACGGGCGCCAAAGAACAGTCACACGGGCAGGTTGCGCTTTGCATCGTCCACGGCGACTCATAACGGGCAGGTTGCGCTTTGCATCGTCCACGGCGACTCATAACTGCTTCCAGCTTGGCCTGCAGCGGACCCACAACACGGGCATAGTCCACCATAGACTCGCGCAGCCAATTCACCGCGCGCATGAATTGCTGTAAAGCGGCAGTAGTGCGGCAAAGCCATGCCCGCCAGTGCTGTCAGCCGGTCCGGCGAATGTTGGATACCCTCGCCGTAAATCACTTTGCCGCACCGAACAGCTTTCTTGGCGAACAACACACACTTCTTCGCGCTCAGCTTCAGGCGCCCTGCGCATAGCACCTCGAAAAACATCCACAGGTTCACAAGGTACTCCACCGCGGAGCATGCGAACAACAGGAGGTCATCGATCCACACCAGTAGGCTCTTGTACATCATGTCCCGGAAGCACTGCTGCATCTGCAACTGAATGTGCATCGCCGAGTCGCATGCCCCCTGCGGCACCCTCGTCGGTGTGAATACGCCATCCTCGGTGACGAAACTGAAGAGTTCTTGACTGTCAGGATGCAGGGGCAACTGCCATAAACCTTTGAATAGATCGAAGAGGCCAAACCCGTAAGCACAATATACGCTCTGGGTAGCTGGGGCCAAATTCGGCGTCGCTCCAGCCAACGGCACCATGTACTTGTTCGGGGGGCCTGTAGTCGACGGTACAGCGGAACTCGTCACTATGCGGCTTCTTGGCCGGAAGCGCCGGGCAAGCCCAGTGGCTCGAGTTGTTGCGCCGGACCAGACCGTGACGCTCCAGCTCCAGCTCAAACTCACGTTAAAACTTTCGCTGGGGGGAGGATACTTCCTCGTGCCACTCCGATAGGGCACGGCCCCTTCGCGGAGCTTCACGTTCAATGGTTCGACATCGGCGGGCGGGTCGGCCACGATATGAACACGCCAGATGTCTGGGTACTCGAACACGAGCTTGCGCAGGTTACCAAGCAGGGCCGGATCAAATCCAGCCACCTCGCGATCATCATCTTGTTCAGCCGTTCCTGGATCTCCCCGTTGTCCACGGCAAACGTCAGCTGCGGGCTGTCACCGGCAATGTCATCATCGTCCGCATCACCTACATGATCGTCCGTCCGCTAGTTGATCAAAGAGGCGATCGATATCGATCCCAATATCCTGCATGATCTTCCGACCTAGCAGGAATACGTTATCATGTCCATCCATGACCAGACACGGCACGCTAGTGGACCTGCCGCCGTCTCAATGCATAGCTCCAGCGTAACGGCGTCGTGACAAACCTGGCGAGCACCACCTGCAACCTGGACCGGCACGGCGGGGTCAAGAGCGTGCAGGTTGAGGCCCTTCTCAACCCCCTGCAGCTCGTCGAAAAAAGCCCGCGAGATGATGTTGCTGTCAGCACCGGTGTCAGGGCAAAATGGGACGTCCAACACGACACTCGCCGGCCTTCTCCCGCGCGCACGACGCGTACTGCCTTCGCGCGCGCTTTCCTGCGCCCTCTGCGAATCTGGAGTTCTCGTTGTGACGCGAGGCCGATGAAACCTTTATCGCTCAGGAGGCGTATAGCGCAGCCCAGGTCTGGGAACTCGGAGCGTAAGCTCTGAGTCTCGGACTTGAGAGTCAACAGGAGAGCGTCAGGGAATTCGCTTTAGCCGCGAAGCGTAAGCAAACCCCAGAGACTCCCTCGAGTTGTGGCGTGAGTACCTTGTGGAATCCCTATCGACTCGTTTGTCTTCGACGGAACGGCACTTCGCCGGGATGTAGCCTTGAAGAGGTTGTCGAATGCACGCCTAGTACAAGCGGCACCCTAGATACCCAGAGGCAAAAAAGACCAGCACTCCAAAGTTAGAAGTTAGAGGTCTGAGTTTCGAATCTCTGAGAATCGGGTGTCTGAATATCGCAAATGCAGACCCAATCCCCAGACAGATAATCACCAATATGCAGAGTTATACGCAAATATACAGCCCTTCCTTATTCTTTTGGACCCCGGAAAGGTGGGTCACCACGCTAGGTCGACGCGGGTTATTGATTCAGATGCCTAGTCCGTCAGAATCCCCGTACAACGCGCACCACCCTCTACTTCAGAGGGAATACAGCAAATACACTCGCTTCACACAGCAGTTAGCAATACAATATCAGGGGCAACTGCTTCTCAGTCTCCCCGAGGGTTAGTTAATATGACATGGGCAAAACAACAGCAGAAAATACCGATGACCCAACTAGAATATGAAATAGGTGGGTCACTCCAGGGTATCGAAGAC
>KV735767.1:2860-31770 GCA_000500225.2 Phytophthora pinifolia | reverse complement strand
TGTTCAGCTACGTCGATCGATTCTATTATAACTTGGCAACTTCAACAGCGCCACTAATGCCCCTCTGGGCTCGTACCTGGCAGTCACTTCGCCAGGACTACGGGTTCCAGTACACAGGTGCTCTTGAGCGGCAGCACTGCCGCCAGCTCCTGGCAATGGAGCTGTGCGTCTTCGTAGCCCACGTCGAAGTGTTCCTGGTGCGTGGCCATGTCGACCGACAAATGGAACGCCGTGACCGACTGCGAGCGCCAATTCCACGGCTTGATGATGAGCCGCTTCTTTTGGTTTGCGTCGGTCGAGGACGGCGCGATGGTGTCGTGCGGACTCGTCAGCATGGGCACCGAGTTGAACACCTTGTTGGCGACTTGCTTGCCCCATTCTCCCGGAATGAGGTACCCTGCCAGTGCTGTGGAGGCCGAGCGTGCACAGTCCAGCACGGTTTGTGCCGTGTGGAAGGACAGGTCGGCCCACGTCGAGTACTCGTCGCAGTCGACACCTTTGAAGTTGGTGAAGGCGCCATCGATGTACCAATTACCGCGGTGCGTGATGCAGGGCTTTCCTGAGAGCGCGAACGGTACGAGCGACGAGGCCAGGATGGAGCCCGTCAGGTCGTCCAGACTCTCCCAGGACGTGAGCCTTTCTGCTGTCATGGACGGGAACTTGGTCGCCGCGATGGTCAAGTGGCGCTTCTCCACGCGCTTGTGGATGTCCGTGTCGTCACGCCAGAGCTCGTGCAGCGTCTGCTCCACGATGGTGGCGTAGCGGCCGTAGCCAGAGTACCATCTCGGGGAGGTGATGACCTTGGCCTGGGTCTCTTTGATCACGCGCCACGCCTCACGCACCGGTGTCTCGGATGCGAGCAGCGTGGCGGCCCAAGACCCACCGGAGCAGCCGGAGAAGTGGCAGTTGCTGAGATCGAAGTGGTCCTGGATGAACGCGGCCACGCCCATCTGGTAGACGAACATGCCTGCGGACGCCGAGAACGCGATCTCCACGGGCGGCGACGTGTTCACCTTGGTATCCCGCTCGACCTGCACGGCTGAGGCCTCGACATCGACTTCGTCGTCACTACTGCTCTCAGTTTCGACGTCTGAGAGGCGCAGTTTGTGCGGTTCGCTTGCGTGTATCATGCGGCAGACTTTGGTGTGTAGGATTGGAGGCAAATGCAGGAATGACCGAATGAGGTCTCGAAGCGGACGAGAGACGCAGGATGGCATCATGGGGCATGAGCATGAAGGGGTGCAACGCGCGACTGCGAGCGTACGACGAGCGGTCATTACATCACCGGAAGCCGCTGGCTGACATACATGGCTACATTGAGGTGATTGCCTTTGATTGCGCCATTTCCGCTATTCCAGGTTATCAACTGCAGCCCGGGCAGTTGTGGAGCGAGTCGTGCACGTACATATCACACTCGCTGCAGAAGACGCTCTGGCAGGTGGTGCACTGGTAGGCGGCGCCCTCTCCGTCGAGTCCGAGCGGCAGCAGGCAGCCGAAGCACTTTTTCTGAGCCAGCGCCGGCGTGACCTTGGCCCCCTTGTCGCCCGCCACGCCCGCGCGCAGCAAGTGCTGCTGGAACTTGGCCACAGGGAACAAGTGGTGGTAGGACCGCGCGAGGTGCGGCGACGAGACCAGCGGCAGGTTGCATACCTGGCACGTCGTGGGCAGGTCGCAGCTCTTGGACTTGCAGCGCGGACACAGGTAGCCCACAGTCGTGAAGGCCTGGTGGCACGTGCAGAGCGACAGAGCACCGCTGCGGCGCTGTGGAAAGCCCATCTCCACGAGCGTGGCGAAGCGAGAGGCCGCCGTGGCCACCGTGGGCGACGGGAACGTGAAGGCCGTCATGAGGCGCCGCATGTGGTCGGCGTCCACCGCCACGTTATACGTGCCGTCCGTGCCGTCGGCGATGCGGCGCAGCAGGTGCATCTCGGCGCCGATGCCGATGAAGGACACGCGGATGTTCTCGCGCTTGAGCGAGGCCAGCGTCTGGAAGATGTCGCCGGGGTCGGCCGTCACGAGGTTGCCGTAGACCACGACGATCTCTCGGCTGCCATAGGCCGGCACGGTCTTGAGCGAGCTCTTGGCGATCTCCAACGCGTTCTGCAGCGACGGCTCCTTGTCCACGGCCAGCGCGGCCGCGATGCGTTCCATGTGGGTCTTCGGATTGCCCGACAGCTCGCTGAGCTTCTCGGCCGTCATGCCCTTGATGCCGATCACGCCTAGCTGGGAGATGGGGTTCTGGTCGAAATAGTCCTTGACGAACTGCTGCAGCACTTGGCCCGTGCAGGCCAGGCGGTGCGGCTTCCAGTCCTTGGTGGCCATGCCTCGCGACAGATCCATCACCACGTACATGTAGCGGATGAGCCCCTTGCGGACGTTGCGGGCGATCTCCAGGCGACTACAGCACAATAGTTTACTGTCAGATCAACGCGTACTACTAGGTTCATTGCGATAGATTGCCACCGCACCGCTGTCGCTGCTGCTTGGTCACGGCCGACGCGATCTTGAGGTTGCCCGAGTCGTCCTCCTCGATCACGTCCCAGCTGCGCTCCAGCGCGCCCTCCCACGCATATCCGGACGCTGTAGGCAGCAACACAACGCCATGTTAGAGCCACCAGCGGCAGCTATCGCAGCGCCAAGATCAGCACTTCATCGCACCTTCCTCCTCCATTTTTTGGCAGATGAGATAATATCCTCAAATGGATAATATCTATTTGGGTGTGTACCACATTACATTCAAAAATGTAGCCAACATGTATTTTCGCAAGACTATACCTGTGAGAGAGAGATTTTCCTATCTACGGTACTTACGCTATTTTTGGCAGGCGTCCTGTGCCCGACTCCGAGTGACAATACCGAAAGTGTGTGGAATGACTTGCTCAAAGCTCGCGACAATATGTCTTAGTCGAAGCTGTCCCCAAAAAGCAAGATCCGCTCGTTTGGTGGTCTGTAAACGGCGACAACTATCCATCGCTGGCCTTGCTTGCGAGGAAGTGGCTGCGTTGCTACATCGGTGCCATCGGTATACGTCACTGCGGAGCGTTGTCAGATGATGTGAGTCTGGTGCGCGACTTGGTGTTTATTGCAGAAAACTACGCTGGTGGCAAGGCCTCCTGGATAATTGAAAGTGATATGCAAGTACTCGAGGGATAAGTTAACAGGAGGAGAGACTCCTCCCATAAATCACGGTCTGCTCACGCACGTGCAGACTCACACGAAGAATGTGGTGGTCGTGCACGCACTTGATGGCGCAGCGGGACTTGCGCACACAGACGAGTACGCGACGGACGGGGAAGACGATGACGACGACGGCTCAATTCCACTGGTGGTCGGGGATGGAGAGCTGGCCGAGAAGACGGACAAGTGCTGCATCTCGATAGAGCGGAAGTTGTTGGGCTCCGCAATGCCCACACTCAACGAAGACGGCAGCGAAGAGAAGCTCTGGTCCCGTGAAGACTCGCCGCTGTAGCCGCTCTCGCTCACGACATGCCGGTTGCTATGCCCCCGTCCGCTTCGGAAGTTCGAGCCGCTAGCGTTGCCCTGAATGTCGAAGAGCTTCTCGCGCACGAACTCGGCGAGGCGAGTCGCGTACTCGTCGGGGGGAACGGCACTGACGTCGTGAGTGTCTTTGCACAGCAAGCAGCCGAGGACCCAGCGCTGCAACGTCCAGCGCCAGTTGTAGCGCTGCAGCATGTCCACGATGCCGACGTAGTAGACCTCCTGCTGGTCGTGCGACGAGATGCCGTTCTGGTGCGTCGAGCGGTTCTCCGGGTCGTCGTACCGAACGCCGAGCAAGATGCTGTAGTCGATAATGCCGCGGCTGGCGAGGAACACGAAGTCGCTGCAGAGCTGGTCCTGTTGTAGCGCCGTGTTGGCGTACGAAAGCGAGACCCTCGACCTGAGCTTGAGGAAGTCGATGTCCATCAGGAGCTGGCCGATGGCCTTCCTGTCCTTGGCCACCTGGATGAGGCCCTCCATGGCCGTGGCGCTGACTGCCTGGCGTCGATCGCGGTTGCCCTTGAGGTCGAACCGCTGGTCAACAGGGCCCTCGTTGAAGAGGTTCTGCATCACGACGAAGTACATGCGGCGCTTTCCGATAGGCAGCGAGATCGAGTGGCAGCCGAAGTAGCGGCACAGCATCGAGTTCGGGTTCGACTGCAAGTACTCGTGGTAATGTGGCCTAAGAGAGCGCAAGGAGAGCGTTAGTGAGCTGAAACCTCATGCGCAAGGCCTCGTTCCCGTCTACCCAACGTACAAGATGGCCCGCAGCGTGTCGAACTCCTCCTTGGGCACGCTCTTTACCATGAACTGCTTGTTCGCTGCTCTCACATTGGGGGTCAGTCTCGTGCACTTATTGATCGGACAGTAGAGTACGCACCAGTGAAGTAGAAGATGTTCCCGCTCTTGCCCTCTGAGCCGTGCTCGCTCAGGATGCGGGTGGGATCGAACGATTCCCTGTAAAAGTCCTGGTCGATGTTGAACTGCGCGCGGATGCGGTGGAAGATCTTGGGCGCGCAGTCGCGGAAGTTGAGCATGGTGCAGTTCTTGAGGCCGAAGACGACGACGCCCATGTTCTCCACGTGGTTGTAGTCGTTGAAGCGGACGTCCGAGTAACAGTCTCCGACGTCTAACGCAGCCTCCGTATCCGAGCCCGTGAACTCGGCGCTGACGCTGCCTCTGGCCGCGTTCTTCTCGGCCGCTTGCGCCATTTCAATCGACTTCATGACGCCCATCGACATGTACCGCATCACGTCCATGCGGAGCTTGTTGGGCACGTCAATCTTCTCCCCGGCGTTGCTGTTAGGGTCCAGAGGAACGCCCCCGGACGTAGACGTCAGCGTCGCTCCTCCGGCCTCGAGCTGCGTGACGGTGGAGCTGCTGTCGCCTCTGCTGTTGGCCGCGCTTTGCCGCATCATCGGCGCCCTGAAGACGCCTGCATTCTTGCAGTAAAGCGCGAACAACGCCAACGACTCGAGCACGAGCGAGAGCTGGTCCAACGCATTGGGAGTCATCCGCCCAAACTCCGTTCCAAGCTGCACGAGGTAAATGACCAGAGCCACCAGCGTGTGCACGGCAAAGACGCCCAGGTACGGCAAGATGCGCTTGGCCATCCGTCTCGTGGTCTCGTGGGCGTGCGTCTCGAGAATCCGTGAGCGACGCCACGCCTGGGTGAGCGCGAAGCTGATGTAGAGCAGCACGAGATACGCCGGCAGGTCGATGTACAGCATGACGTTGACAGTCGATCCGGTCTGGAATTGACCGAGGATGTAGCGGAATACGAGGCAGTAGAGCAGTGCCACCGGCCAGGCGTAGATGTTATACTTGGCGTTGTCGGTGTCGAACGGCAGGAACGGGTTCGACAGCGAGTAGATGAGGTCCAGCGCCAGCATGAGGAACCACAGCGTGGCGGACGTGTTGAGGAAGAAGAAGCCCCAGAAGAAGAACGGCACGTAGGCCCCCAGCTCGCCGGCGTCGTGGCCCAGTTCCTTGTTGGCGATCCTGCTGAGTGTGGCGGGTATCGGACCCCCGACGTCATCCGGGTCCAGCAAAATGTACCAGGCGTGCAGTCCGACGCGCATGATGCTGGAGACGCTCACGCTCATAAAGATGCGCATGAGCTGGATGCCCGGATGCACTCGGAAGCTCGGGTACTTGAGGAAAAGGTAGACCATGGACCCGCTCGACAGCAACCCTGAGGCCAAGGCCGTGAGCTGCCATGCGAGGAAGAGGTGGTCCATCGCTCTCGCTCTCTCTTGGTTACTGAGCCCGACGATCGGCGTGGCTCGGCTGGCTTGGTTGGGCTCTGATCGTTAGCCAAACGAGCGAACAACTGGTCGATTGTGCCTGCCACGAAGGACAAGACAATCGTGTCGTTTTTCTTGCTCGCGCAGGACGCGATGAGGAGCTCCGACAGCGAGGAAAACGCTTAATGGCAAGAGGAACATGCCAGCACTGGCTCACTACGGACTGTTTCGTCCAGCAGAGCAGTTCTCTTTTCTATTTTTTCTTCGATCGCGAGTGTGCGGTGATAGTCGTGGGGCTGTCAGTGGCAAGTGAGTTAATGCACACGGCAGGGAAACGGGGGCACGCAAACCCAAGGCGCTTAAAGGGGCGGCCCGTGTCTGAACGAAGACTTCGGAATCCTGAAGTCGACTCTGGCGGCTGGCCAGTTGCTGGACTTAAATGCTGCGGCTGCGAGCGAGGAAGCGAGCTTCCGGCCTGGACCGAATGAAAGTATGCAAGCTAGGCTGGTACAGGCTGTGGCTCGTCAACCGGTTACAGCGATGTAGAACGTGCCCTACCTGACTTGAAAGTATCATCGGTCGATTGCCTGCTCAGTAAGTGAGGGCGCTTCAACTTGCCTCCCACCTCTCCCTGCCTGGAATCCTCCTGCTCGAGGACTCAGGATGGAGCGGCCATTGAGAACAACAGAGCCGCAAGGAACCACCACGAACTCCGCTGCCCAATCCGTGAAGCATCCAATCCGTAAAGCATACAACTTCAACTTGAGTGTGCACCACACCACACCCGATGATCTTGAAACGACGTTGGCCAAAAGATACCACGTTGCAGCGCAAATGGGGGCGGCATACGGGACTCAATTCCGCCTAGTTGACGCGGAAGTGGAGCTGCGTCGCGAGACGAGGGACTTTGCACGATGTGAGGTGTCTACGAGAGAGCTGGCGATGAGCTGTCCACGCTCACATTGTGTTCTGTGTGCTACTTGACAGGGACGCTGTCGGACGTGGAGGAACTACACCGTCGGTTTAAGAAGACGTTCGGCTTTGCCATCACGGCCAGTCAGCTCGAGAATCTCTTGCTGTTGAAGGCGCCCGACAGCGTCGGGGTCGAGGAGATCTTCGAGGTCTTGGACGCCAATCGCGACGGCCGCGTGGACGGCCTTGAGCTGCTAGGGGCGTTGGCCTGCGTATGCCGAGCGTCGTTTGAAGACAAGGCGAGATGTACGTGCGACTCGGAGGGTTAATATGGTGGCGAGATGACCCCTGACGTTGTGGAGGTGAACTTGTCCGTCGTCGCAGTCGCCTTTGATCTCTTCGACTTCAACCACAATGGATCGTTGTCACTGGCGGAGTTGGTTGGTGTGACTCGCTGCAGGTATCCTAGAATCTCAGACGCTCTAACCTACAACTTGTGTACTTCGTTAGGCCCTCTTGATGAAGTCGGTGTTGATCGGAATGAAGCTCTTTACCGGAGGTGGCCCCGAAAGCTCAGCTCCATTATGCTCACAGTCCACGCCAGACGCCGACGGCTCCACGGAGGCCATGTTGCTCTGTCTCGGACTTGCAGAAAACGCTTTCTCACGCACGGACAAAGCGTCATCTGTACTGGGCTTCGAGGACTTTATCGCTTGGGCACGCAGCAACCGCGAGTTCATGCTTCAAGTTGAGCGCTTCCGACTCATCGCCGAGAAGGCCGTAGGCTTTGAGGACGCGCTCTCGCTTCCGGATGGCAGCGACGATGACTCCGACTTGGACGTGGAAAAGCTGGACAAGCCCAGCGAAAGCCAAGATGGGGTGGTGCAGCCTAACAACAACCGTAAGCGAATCGAACTCCCACCGCCTTGGATGCTTGAGCCTACGACGCAGCCACCAAACAATCGAGCAGCGCTCACTTGCAAGGAGACTGGGATGCCGCCTCCTGCGAACTTGCAGTTGGAGTGGGTCTACGGAACCAACGGGCCTTCCGCTCGAAACGCTGGCCGCCTCCTAGCAACAGGCGAGACGGTTTACTTTGTCGGGAGCTATGTCGTCTTGTATTCGTCCGAGCGCCACGAGCAGCGGTACTACCGAGGACACCGCCGCGCGATTGGGTGCCTGGATGTGAACGCGAGTGGAGACATCGTTGCAACAGGCGACGCGTGTGCCTCAAGCAGCAACGATGGTGGCGAGCTACACGTCTGGGATGCTCGGAGCCTTCACTGTCTCGCAGTACTGCGCAACTTCCATCCGGCGGGAGTCGCGCACGTGAGTTTCCCGGCTGCTGCTTCGGCAGCTACGGCCACACTACGACGAACGCAAGCGCTCTCGCTCGGAGAACGCAGCGGTGCAGGCGGCAATTCTTCGGCAGGACTGAGCAGCAACTCGATGAAGACGAAACCGCAAGAGACGGAGGCTCTGATCGCCTCCATCGGCAGCGACGACGGGGCATCCATGGCCTTGTGGAACTGGCAGAAGGAAGCCGTCGTGGCCTCAGGTGGGGCTCACCCCGCAGCAACCGGAAGAGGAGCTAGAGCTGATGGGGCTGGGAAACGCCCGCTGGCGCTCGCGCTCAATGAAGATGGCGACGAGCTCATCGTTGTTGGAGCTCACTTCGTCGTGTTCCATCAAGTTGGCGGCCGCTTCTTCAAGCACAAGAAGCCACACTGGCACGGTACTGTCGATCCACCCTTGCACACGGTGCCTGCGTGCTTAAGCGCAGTCTACTACGGGATCCAAACGGCGGTGGTTGGCACTGCTCGAGGCGAACTGCTCATGTTCGAGCGCCACGTCCTCACGCGCTGCGTTCAAGCTCACGATATCCAGACCAGTGTCAACGTGTGTCTACTGTCGTGCCAGTCAATGGTGCTCTTCTCTGCGGGCAAGGACGGCCAGATCAAGCAATGGGACTCGACGCTGCGGCCGATCGGCCAAGCGCTCGACTTGCACGCTCTCCTGCAAGTACCGGAAGTCACTCCGTCGTCATCGGCTATTGTCAGGCCGGAAAGCGCACTGGAAGGCGACGACTTTCGCATCTGCTCGCTGGCTTATGACGCCCAGAGAAGACGCTTCCTTGTGGCAACTCGGGCAGGAAACATCTTCGAAGTTGATGATCAAGTACCAGTAGGAACAGGCAGTCCAGACAGCAGTTTCCGATGGTATTTTGTAGCGTCAGGACACAGAGGAAAGCCTACGCGCAGTATTGCGACTGCCAGTAAGGTCGGTGGGTGCTTTGCCTCTTGTGGCGTTGGAGAGCGATCCGTGAAGCTCTGGAGTCTACGACGACGTGCGTTTGTGCAGCACCTGCGCTTCCCTGGAGCTTGTGCAGCGCCGAGTGCTTTGGAGTTTCGTCATGATGGGGAACACCTCGCTGTTGGCAGTGAAGACGGGACGTTGATGCTTGCACGGCGCGCTGGCTCAACATCGAGCGGCTTGATGACGATCGAAGCAACGATGAAAAACACGAGCTCGGCCGTCATTGCGTTGCGCTTTGGACCACTGAAGACGGAGCCCTTGCTCGCGGTGACTCGCGACAACGGGCTCATATACGTGTACCGAATCGAGTCTGGCGGTCGGAGGTTCTCTCGGTACATGCTCTTGAAGCCTCAAGCAGGGGAGCGTGAGATGATACCTGCTCATGCGCTGGACTTCAGCGTCGACGGCGCCTTCCTCCGAACGCAGCACGGAAGCTCCACGCTGTGCTTCTGGGACCTGCGTCAGCGCGCCGGCACCCGCGTGACTTCAATGATCACGCTTCGCGATGTGCAATGGCACACGCACAGCACTTCAATCGGGTGGAGTGTAGCTGGGCTGCCGTTCAAATCTCAAGACGGCGACGATGGGGTGTGCGTCGATACCAGCAGCAGTCGAGGCCTGGCTCTCATCCTGAACAGTGACGGCGACGTTGATCTAGCGCCGTTCCCATGCCCACCGCCAACGTCAGCAGGCGAGGACAGCTCTGGAACTTGCTGGCTATCCAGAGGCGTGCCTCAAGCCCACCTTTCAAAGCGAGGGTCGATGTTTCACGCGTCCACGTGCCAACCCCCAAGGTCCGGGCGATTCGCGCTTCGTGGGAGTCTCGTCGTCTCTAGCGGTCAATATGGCCCTGCAATTTGCCAGTGGCGTGTGAGCAAAGAGCTGGGAGACGTACAGCCTCGACCTGCTTGCATCTACGACCAAGCACTTCGTAGACGACTGCAAGTGCTGGGCTTGAAGGACATTTACTTTGACGTTGGGAGGGGAGATGACGATGAAGACCAGGACAGGCGTGCCGCGCGGGGAAAGGCTGACGAAGACTCAGCTCAGCGCTCCGAGGCGCCCGATCTGGCCTTGACACTATCTTACTTCAACCACCGCAATATGAGTGTGAACCGGTCCCTCGCGTGCCTTGGAAACGGGTCCTACGTGTACGGAGCGGGGTCAATGCTTGTGGTGCGCCACCTGCATTCGTCTGGAGACCCGCAGCGCGTTGTGGCCTCGGGGCTTGAGCACTCGGTGTCCTGTCTGGTCAAACATCCCTCGGAGCCGATTCTTGCTGTAGGGAGCCGCAGAGACGACCGTGTGGTTCTTTTACGGACGGACAAGTCTCCTGCTTCCAGCACCGCCACAGGTGATTCATTCCAGCAAGTGACGACGCTCAGGTCCAGCGTCATTCCCGCTACCTCGACGACAGGAGAGAAAACACTCGTCGCCGTGGACTTCTGCGACGCCAACGGCAGCAGTTCACGAGCTGTTCAAAGCGACTTGGTCGCCGTTATCTGGAAGCATGCTGCCAACAATGTGCACACACTGACGCTCTACAACTGGAAGCGACAGCTCCTGCTGACCTACGCATCCATGACACGTCTGCCCGTGCTTTTCGGCAAGTTTACTGGCTCGTCGGACGCCGGAGGAGTGCACTTTGTCAGTGGTGGGGTTGACCATGTCACGTTTTGGCACTTGAACCCGTCAACTGGACACGTAGCAGCCCAACAGGGAGTGTTCGGGCGGCATGCTTTAGTGCAAACCATGCTGTGTGCTGTTCACGTCGCTCCTTTCGACGTGACGGGAGGTGAAGATGGCTCCGTCGTCCTATGGGAGAGTGGCGTCGCGGCTCACACAATGACCGCATCGAGTTCTTCGACGAGTGGGGACGGAGTGGTTGCGCTAGAGCACTTGCCAGCGTCACAAGTTGTGCTGGGGGCATTACGGAGCGGATCACTCGTTGTTTGGAAGCACGCTATCGCTCAAAGCCCTACACAGGGAACTAGAGCACCCGGCGCGCGGATACAGGTGGGCACATTCCTGCAGCTTACGCGAGTCATTGCGGTTTATGACGTCGCAGAACCAACAGCAACCAGCAGTTTCTCTCCTCTATTCAACACAGCGTCCAGCAGTGCTGGCCCGAGTGAAGCCACGTACGTGCAAAGCATGAGTCTTGTGGGTGATGCAGCGACAGCAGCGGTTGTACTGAGCAACGGCGAAGTGCTTTCTGTCGACATGGAGTCAATCATGAATGGCAGCAGCAAACCAGACCAGTAGTCTTCTGAACTTTAGCAGTAGTAAAATCACAAAAACTCAATAGTTTAATTATTTTTTAATTCCAGGTTATACAGTAGTCTACCACATTTTAACAATACAAACAGTAGTTATAGCCAAATTGACCAACCGCAGGATGGACACGTTAAGTCCTGAGTGCTCTGCTGCGAGCGCCGCTACAGCCTCCCCCACGCAGGAGCACCCTGCACCCGCAGCGGAGATGGAAGAGGAAATGCCGCTCTTGTTCATGGACCAGCTCCCGTCCAATTTCCAACAGAACGCGCAGCTGGCGGCCATCGCGACGTTCATGGATAGCGACGATGACGCCGCCGCGGAGGAGCCTTCAGAGCCTGGGAACGGCAGTAAACAACGTCGTCACAGACACCAAGCGTCCACAAAGACAAGGAGAAGACCGACTCCATATGCCAAGCCATTGACGGCGGCAAAAGGGCCCAAGACAATGCGACACGAGCCCAAGGCGAGCGACACTAAGGAGCTGCAGCTCTTCCTGTCCATGTTTCATGTTAGTTAGGAGAGTATTATTACTACCGTCCCTAGTTGGGAGTTGAATTAGGAGTTTCAAACAGGCGGTCGCGTCAAAACTTTAGGATACAGAGCACTACCGACTGCTCGGTTGGTACAGCTCGCTGATGCGGGCAGCCCACGCGAGGTGCTGGTCGTTGTCGAGCTGTCGGCGTGGAGGAGGAACGGGCGCAGGTTTCTTCGTGGTTCGCTTGGATGCACGAGGTTTGACGGGGTTGGACGAGGGAGCAGCAGCTTGAGACTGTGGAGCTCGTCGCTGCCGTTGCAGGAGCCGCTCCATGCCAGGCGAGACTTCGCTCGTGGCCCAGTACGGCTTGGAGTTGGGTTTGGACTGGTGAGAGCTCTGGGTCGAGACCACTTGCTGCACGAACTCGTCCATGAAGATGCGCTGCTGTAGGCGAAGGGCTCGATCCATTTCCGTCTCGCCGTTCTGCTCAGCTTCCGATTTCTCCTCGGGGGCATCGTCTGCATCGTCGTTGTAGTGCGGTGGGAAGTCGTCTTCAAGTTCGTTGGTTGCGGTCGCAGTCTCATCGTCTTGAGACGCAGCATGAGCTCGATCCGATGGGAATTCGTCGTCTTCTGGCGGAGGAACAACTGCCAGCGACGTCTTCATGCGTTGACGGAAACGTGATTGAGTATCGCCTTTTGGCAGCGAAGAAGCGGGGCCAGTCCCGTCATCTTTGGACCCGAACGAGTAACTTGGCGTTTGTTGGAAGGTGAGTCTTTCGCCCTGTTGGATGTTGTACGCACCAACGCCTACATCCACCGCACACCGAGTTAGTTGGCAATAGAAACAAACGGCTCCATCCCAAGTCGTCTCTTGCCTGGTGATTCCTTCGACATGAAGTGCGAGCGGAGGTCGGCGACTTTGGTACTTGGAGACTTTGTCGCGAGCTTTGCGATGCTTGACTTGGGCTCAGGAATGAAAGGTGAGAAGGCCCAGTAGGAGGGGCTTGTTATCACGTATGGAGGAGGGAACTGTGGTAGGCCTTCTCCTTCGTCACTTTCCGCCGGGGCTGTTGACTCTGGATAAGGAGGTGGGAATCGCGAAGGACCGCGTGCTTTCCGGTCGTTGGTCTGGCGCTGGCTCGCTTGCAGCGCCTCGATGAAATGCCGGACTTTGTCCGACATTGTGGCGTCCACGTCGATATTGTTCTCGAGCTGGAGCAAGTGGCAACATGCAAGTGAGACCAGACAGCCTTATCCAAGACACAGGCGGCATTCGCTCGTACCAGTAGGAGAACGCTATCGTGGCACGCTACAGCAGCCAGGTACGTCGCTCGAACCGCTGCATCGACGTCGATCTCTGAAGCGAGTGTTCGCCGGAGTTGAGTTATCGCAGACTCGAGCTCTTGCTGAAGTTGACTTGCCGGTTTCTCGCACTCGTCCCCGACCGGATCGACCTCGTTCGGCTCCTGAACTGAATCGTCATCTTCCGGTGCTTGTGCCTCTTCCGGGCTAGGCAGACTTCCGTTCGCGGCTCGACGAGATCCAGTGTCATCTATTTCCACAGGCTTCTCGCCGTCCAGTACTGTGTCTTGCGACTCCGTGCGCTCAGCCGGGGTACTTTTCGAGGAGGAGCTGCGTGTCCGTTTACTAGCGAGCGACTTCCGCTTGGGACGGGCCTGCTGGGGTAACGCACGAGGGAGCGACTCGGTGGACTTGGACGCGAGCCGTGACCTCTCTGCTGCGGTGATTTCGATCAAGAAGCGGAAGAACAAAAGGCGCTGGGCACAAACCACGCTGGAAACGTGGGTCTTGGCCACCAACTCCACCTGATAAGAGCCAAAAGTGAGCTTCTCTTTGCGAATACAAACAAATATACACACAAAGCGCACTTACTGGCAAGAAGAGCAGGAGGTTCGTGTACTCTTGAGGGTCATCGCGTGACGTCGAAGCCCCACTCACAGCCAGACAGGCCACCAACTCGTGGGCCAGCTCCTCTGGAGATCGCAGCTGCTGTCGTAGCGGCACCTGGATCGGTTCCTTCATCTTTTGGTTGGAAAGCTGCACCACCAGACTCTGCAGCTTGAACGAGAGCGGAAGCAACGTGAGCTGCCTCTGAAGATGGCGGTTGACGATCGCCAGCTTGTCCTCACTCAAATGTCGCTTCGTGATCTTCATCAGCAAACTCCGCAGTCGAGGCAGTTGCCCAAACGGAATGAACCAGCTCGCTTGCAGCTGCGTGTTCAACGAGGTTCCTTCGCTTCCGGCTTGCACGAAGCCAAGAGGGGCCGCCAGAGCTCCTTGCCGCCCTCTCGAGCTCGAATCGGTCACTTCTCGAGGGTCAAACAGGTCGCGAAGTAGCTCATCAAGTTCCCATTGCGTGGCAAAGACGCCTGGGACCGGAGGGTTGTCAGGCTCTTCTGCTTCGTCCAGCGCCACTGCGTGTAGATGTCGGAAGCATTTGCAGGTCTCGTCGAGGGCTTTCTCCGTGCAGAAGCGAACTTGAGTTAGCGATAGCCCAGCTTGTTCAAAAGGAGACGTGGTTGGGGGCTGTTGAGGCCGACGAGAGGCTCTGGCTTGACTCCGCCTTGACGCCGTGTCGTTTGCAGCAGCAGTCCGCACAACCCGCTCACGGTATCGACGTTGACTCGCCTGGATCTGCTCGTCCAGTTTCCGCTCTCGATCCAGCTTTGCCTGCAGCGAGCTTCTGGAGGCGACCGAGTCTCGAGGAGAGTTGGCAGCCGATGGGCTGTCCGCCTGAGCGTCTCCGTCTTCGCCGCCTTCGTCGTAGCGAGGGCCGAAGATCTGGGCCCACGCAGCTTTCGTATCAGCAGCAAAACTCGCCGTTAACGACTCCAAGAACCCGGGCGGCTTTAGAGACTCGGCGCTCTGCTGTGGCGTCAACTCGACATCAGCTTCCGCGTCGTCTTCCAGTCCAGCTTGCAGCTCTGCCGTTGCTTCTGCCTCTTCTTCGGAGCTTGTAACGAGCGCTACAGACGATGACGACTCGGCTGAAGGAGGCCATTCCTCGCTTCGTTTTGATGCTGAGGCCTCGAGTTCATCTTGTGCCTCCACCTTCATCGCCTTGAGCTCTCTGGTTTGGTCAGCGGCCTCTTGCGGACGCACCTCGTCACTGGTTTCTGCTTGTTCGCTTTGATTCTCAGAGGAAGGTGACGGTACTTCTCCTGCTTCTGGCTCATCGGGCTTGGCTTCCGCAGGCGACGCCTTTGCCTCCGTCGGTACCGGTGCTTGGAACGGGTGCGGGTCCTCAACCTGTACAGCTTCTGGCGTCTTTACGACTGCATCCTCGTCCGCCTCGTGCCGCTGCCCTTCGTTGTCTGCCTCAGCGCAGACCATCCATTCCTCGGTTTGCGCCTCTCAAGCTGCTGCCTCCACGTCGCTCAAAGTGCCCAGGGATAGAAGAATCAACGCCCGAAATACTCGCAGCTCTCCTCCTGGTCGTTTCGCCGTTGGTTTGTGTTCAATTCTCGTTCAGTTTGCTAAAAAATACTCCACACTCGTGTGTAAGACCCTATAAGTCCCCCCCCGGCTTCACAGTGAAGCTGCCGCCGCCTTGTCTGCCGTGGGTTTGTGTGGTTCACTCCATCCGAGGCTCCGGGAACGGCTCGTTCGTCAGCAGGTATCGCCAGATGAGCCAGCCGAAGCACTCGACGTGCAGCGTCACGCGGTGGCCGTTGCCGAACATGATGACCATGGAGCCAGCCAGCGGCGGCGTCGACTTGGTGGTCCACGAGATGAAGTAGAGGTTGGACGTGGGCGAGAAGGGCAGGATGTCGAACTCCGAGAAGCGGTCGCCCGGCGGCAGACGGAAGAGCCACGCCCAGAACGAGCGGATCTTGCCCTTGTTGCGCATGCGCAGCGACGTGCGCCAGAAGTCCTTGATGCTCTCGATGCCGTAGTAGCAGCGCGAGGGCATCGACACGGCCAGCACCGAGTTGAGGTCCCAGATCGAGTCGGCGTCCAGCACAAAGTCCTTGGGCAGGCTCTGCGTGAAGATCTCCTTGATCTTGAGCAGAATGTCCATCTGGATGCCGCGCGTCAGCGACGTGCGCTGCTCCTCGTCCAGCTCCGTGTTCTTCACGAGCATCTCCGAGAGCGCCTGGTTTTCCGCCGCCAGCGACTCGGCCTTGTGCTGCAGGTACTCGAGCTTCAGTGCCTGGCGCTGCCGACACTTCTTGACCGCCGCGCGATTGCGCTCCCGCTTCTGCTCGGACGAGTAGTTCATGCTCTTGCGTCCGCACCGGCGCTTCGACTGCGCTTCTCCGTCCGGCGTTCGACCGGCCGACGCCGGCTTCTTCGCAGCTGCGGGCTTGGCCTGGCTGGCTTTGGGCGGCGACGGAGCAGCAGGCTCTTCCGCTGCCGGAGACGGAGCAGCGGCGGCGGCAGCAGTCGTGGCCAGCCGTGGTCGCTTGGCCTTCGCCGGGCGTGGCATCTGCTGGCTTGGTCGCTGCCGACTGGTGCGCGATGGCAGGTCCACTGCAGCAACCAGCTCGTCATCTCTGCGGGCAAAGTCCGTCCTCTGCTCGCCGTGGACGCGGGTGGGCATCAGCTCCTCGTACACCGCTCGACTCTCGCCTCCGCGGCGATCGCGCGGCCGGACCGGCTCATGGAAGGCTCGTCTGGCGGGCCTCATCCTGCCGCTTTCCAGGCGTTCGGCCGACTGCGGCCGTCTCTGCAGCTGCTGGTGCGTCCGCCGCGGTGGCGCTTCCTGCGCGTACTCTCGCCGTCTCGGCGCCGCAGTGGTGGGCGGCATCTCCGCTTCGTCCGACGGATACATGTCCAGCAGGGCCGGTTCAAGAGGCAGCTCGTCCACGCGCGGACCGAAGCTGGGGCTGAAGCGTCGGGTGCGCGCGTGCAGGAGGCCATTGGGCCGCAGCCCGAAGGACGCAAGCGGCGACGAGGCCGCGGCGGGCCGCGGCGGGATGCGGCGCGGCGGGTCGAACGCCAGGTCGTCCAGCGGCTCGGCACGGCTGCGCGCGTACAGCTCGTGCTCCGGGTGGCTGGCGGCACGGCGGAACGAATCCGCGCCAAACTCGCGCTGCATGGCGCGCTGGTATTGGCGCTGCTGCTGGTAGCGTTGCAGCTGGGCCTGGCTGTGGCGCGGCTCCACGTCGTAGCCCAGCTGGAAGGCGCGTGCGCGCGCGGCCTCGTAGTCGTCGGCGTCCTGCAGCACATGGGGAGTCAGGGCCATCTGGTCGGCGTTGAAGGGCGCGCGCGAGGCGGCGCGCACGGGTTTGCTGGATCTTGAAGCTCGGTACTCCGTCCTGCCGTCCTGCTCTTCCGAGCCGTCGAAGGGCCAGTCGGTGAAGCCCAGCGGTGTCGGCGTCTCCATTGCGGCGTCTGGTAGAAACAATATAAAGCCAAGACAACTATTAATAAAGCAGCCAAATGAACGGCGAAACGGGTTTCGAACGCACGCGGCGGCCAGCGGCGAGGAGGAGGCGGAGGCGCCAGGGGCCGGCGGCTCTGGCTGCGAGGCACGGGCTGCAGCGTCTTGACCAGGTCGCTCGCGGACAGGAAGGCGTCGTCCTCGTCCTCCGGGTCGGCGTCCCAGCGTGGCGGGAAGCGTGGCGTCGGGCGAGCCCCCGCGCCGCGGAAGCGGCCGGGCGAGTGCATGAACGATGGTGACAAGATGAGCGGCGGGGGAAATCTGTTTGTGGGCGTGAAAATATTGTTTCTTTTGCTCAGGGTGGTTATTCTTGCAGTCTGCATGCGGTCTGGGAGGAGGAGGGACAAGTGGCACGGAAAATTGCGAGATTTAATGGATGTGGCATGTGAAAGCAAGTGATACCGCACTCTAACATGTGGTTTTCCTGTTTGGTAGACTTTTGTAATATCGAACTGAGATCATGCTGGACGATAACTTGATAATGTTTGCGAGGCAGAGGCCAGTTGTGTAAAGACACGCAGTGAAGGTGAAGATCGGCGGAAATGCTGCCTTGGGAGGACTTTGGGGGCCTTTGGCAAGGTTTGTCACTGCCCTCAAGGCTGGCATTGCCACCAAAGTGAGCGAAGCATGCTCGATGTGCGTTGCTTGGCTTTTGCTGGATCTTCTGTGCGATGGCCATTGAGCCGCGTTATCAGATGTCGCAGTGTGAAATCCCGATATTCGCTTACATTATCGTCACGTGGGGCCGTCGATGCTGGTGTGCCGCGTCCCGAACGGAGACACGCTCGCCCTGTGCGGCAGAGCTTGTGTGTTTTATTCTTCCTGTGACCGGCGTAGCCTGCCGGTTCACGTTTTTTGATTCAACAGATCAGCTGACTCAGGTTGGATCAAGAGTCTTCAACCACTGAGTCAGAGCGTTTTGCTATTGAAGGGTGGAGCTCAAGGGCAGTAAAGTGGTTTGGCGGTCACTTTCAGTTGCCGAGCTGCTCAAGCGGTCGTTATAACTTAAAGCAGTCGTTAACGCCACACACGAGAGGAATATTTTCCGGTTGTCAATCGATCACACCAACCCGTGACTTATTGTGCAACTAAACGAGCTTCCGTACCCAACCGAAATCATGGCTCTCATCGTCGATGACCGCTGGCTGGCTACCGGTAATGAGCAGCGGAGACTGGACTCAAATCACCTCGCACGCAAGGCCATGCACTGCCGCAACTGCATCCAACAGTTTTCGCTGACGTAAACCACACGTACCTGCAGCTTGAAGCGAGCCGCGAGTGGTACACAAATTGCAACTGGAAAAATGCCAATTGGGCATGTAGTTTTTTAGTGAAGAGCGGGGCTTTTTGTTGCGTTCTGTTGGACGGTTTGTGCTGTCAAAAGAAAAGGCACCGTGTGAAATGTTTTTGTTTCCAAAATGTGTTTTACAAGTTCCGCAGATTTGCTCGGTCGAAGCTATTGCTGGGGGCAAATCGCCAAAAAAGGAAGAAGATCTGTCTGCCTGCACGTGCAGCTCTGGATGGGTGCAAGGTGAGTATGGTACCGGGCCTAAAAGTGCCGTGTCCATAGTTCACGCAGTCGGCGTTTTGAGGATGGTTTTTGCGTAAAAGCGTTTTCTCTGCACCGCTGAAATGAATAAAGTTCTTCTATGTCAACAGCGCATTTGCATTCACCTCGATGGGTCGACATTTGCTGGAAGAAGCACTGCGGCCACAGTAACTGAAATAGGTTGAAGCTTCAAACAGTATTGCTGCTGGTACCGGGACCCAGCTTGCTGTTGTCGACAAGAGCAATCCAATGTTTTTTGTCCACCCTAGTTTTTCAACACTTGACAGGAGGCGAGTTTCGACACCTCAGACTGTCTGCAGCAACAGCACCTCAGTCCACTTCGTATCGCCTGAAATAGTCGCCTGCAAATAGTGCCAGGTGCTCACCGTCTTATGCGGCGCCTACACAACAGTATCACTCGACCGGGTCAACCCTCGAGGACGTGCATGCTTCTCCGATAAATTAAGCATCGAGCGGTGGCTGCGCACAACTCGACAGAGCGTCGAAGTCCAGGAATTCGAGCTTTCCCCTGCGTGTCGTGTTGGTTATGGCGTCCAGCATCCCCAGGCCCCGGCCATCCTTAACAGCGGCGCAAGGCTCGTCGCTCGTGATGAAAGTGCCCTTGGGCAGCAGAGTCGTGCTCTCTCGACGACGCAATGGCACGGTGAGGCATGTCGGAAAGCTCAATGGCGAGTCGGGTGAGTGGTACGGCGTGGCTCTGGATGAACCGAAAGGTGACAATGACGGGATGCGGGGAAAAGAGCGATACTTCTTCTGCCCACCCAACCACGGCGTCTTCGTGCGACGAAAGGAGATTTACTGCGTCAAAGAGCCCGGAAGCGTCCTCAAGGGGCCACCGTCCCCCGTCACCGATGAAAGCAGTAGCTGCAACAGCAATGTATCGTACACTTCAACGGATCAGCAGGGAGACACGTTTGGAGCTGCAGCAACGGGAGTCGTCCATCCTGCTCCAACAAACGGCGACAGAGCGGGTTCTCCTCTCATGAGAACCTTCAGGGGCTTCCGCAAGCAGCTCGACTTTATTTCGCTTCGAACAGTGGGTCCAGGCAGGAGTAGAGAAGCAAGCCCAGCCACGTCGCCAGCCTCAAGCACACCGTCATCCCCCACAGGAAAGTCAGGGCTGAAGCCTCCGTCGCCATTTCGACGGTTTGCGTCCTTTTCTCAGGGTTCACCGACTCCTTCAAGTCCCGGAAGCCCAACCAACAAAACCATCGCAGCAGCAACTGATGATAGAGGGAGACAAGCTATCCCGTTGTCGCCCAAAACGTCTCCTTTCCGGCGAACCAACAGCTTGAGAATGCCCCACCCCGACAGCACCGATCATTCGATTCGCCCAGTGGCACCTGCGTCCCCACCATCAACTAGCCGCTTCAGCAGCTTTCAGTATTCCCCCACCAACCGTTTCCCACTGACTGAAGAAGCAGATACTGTCGATGTGAATGGCTCAGCGAAACAAGCTTCAGCAACCCCGCAAACTTCACTTGATGAAACCCAGCCTGAGACCGCAATGAGCACGATACAAACGTTGGCAATGGAAGTCGAGCTCAACGACATTCAAGACACGGGAGCGGAGATCGGTGCACTCACCTCTTCGAGCCGAAGTGATCCTAGTCCTCAAGCTCCAGCACAAATGATCGAGTTTGTCGACGTTGTGCCGTCGAGCTATACCGCTCTGCCCGTCGAGAAGGAGTCGAGACTTCTAGCAGCACGCACCAACGCGCCTCACGTTCCCCCGATCGATATAAGAGATGAGCCTCTGTTGGTGCTACAAGATCGGCGCTCCGGTCAAAGCAGCCCCATTCAAGGCGTGGAGACCAAAGGTGACGACGTCTTGAGTGAACGGACTCGCTCCTTTCGCTTGTTAGGTAGTTTCCGAGCTCTCACAATCGACACGAGACGAGCTCTCAACGCTGGCCAAAGCGAAATGGCGCAGTCCTCTCCGCCATCATCATCTGAAAATTCGCCTTCAAGACGCTCTGGTAGCTTTGCGACGCTGTCTCTCGGCCCCATAGTCGTAGACGACGACAGTGACGATGGACAGGGCTCTCTCACGGGTAGCATTGTCCCCAGTCCTCGCGACGATATCAGCGAGGCTTCAGCAGTATCAGCTCCCGAGCCAAGACTGAAAAGAAGCCCACGCTCTCGGCAAGAGCACACTGCAGTTGAGTCGATGTCTCCGGGCAAGACCGAAGCGGGATCTGGAGAGAGACCCTTGTTCTTCCGACGGACGAACGTTGGGCACTCTCCGATGGAGCGTCGATCGAGCTACAGCTCCTTCTCGAATGCGCCGTCCTCGCCGCCGAAATCGCCATCTTCCAGCAGCACCGCGAGCGCGTCTTCCCGATCGCCCCGCGTGGCGGAACTGGAGAGGGAGATCAGCGCCATGCGATCGAGCCACGAAAACATTGTCGCCGTCTTGCGGGCAACCAACAAGCAGCATGCCGCAAACGTTCTCGAACTGCGGGCGCAAGTGGCGGCCCTCACAGAGGGCAATCTGTGGCTGGAGCGACAATTGACCGCCAAAGGCGAACTCGTTCGAGAGCTGCGCGAGATGGAGAAGCATCAACAGCGCGATACTGTAAGCGTGAGCGAAGTGCAGAAGATCCTCGAGATCAAGGACGCGCAGATCCAGACGCTCGAGCGCGAGATGGCCCAGCTCCGACATCGGTTGGCTCGCCTCGAAACGGACAAGGACAGCCAGCTCTACCAGCAGTTCCAGCACTTCGAAGCACGTCGCGAACGCGACGAGAGACGTATAAACGATCTCCGGAAGGAAGTCCTGGCAATGGTGCGTTTTTATGTGACCTGTGAGAGAGCCTTGATCCAGTGTCTAAACTTTGTCATGCGCTATTCGTCACAGTGCAACGAGCGCCTCGAGCTCCAGTCCGAAATGCGCGACCTGAAAGAAATGACAATCCGATTCTTTTGAATACAAATAGTAGGTTTTACTTTCTTGCGTTTCAACTTATAAAAACGTAGATCTATCAGAGGAGCAGCAAGCGGTCAAAACGCTCGCGCCTGCGGCGGCGAGCTGCTGTGCACTCCCGGTACTGTCGATAGATAACCGCCGCGATCTGCGGTCTCGCCCTACGTGCGTATGGGAGACGCACTTGGTGCTAGCGGCTGGGCCCTCTAAGCCTTTAAGCCTTCAAGTCGCGGCCGCGGACCTTTTTCTGGTTCTTCTTCCGCTTCTCCTTGCGGCGATGGTTGCGCGCCTTCTTTTGCGACTCCGACAGCTTGGGCTGAGCGGCCACACGAGACACATCGTCCACGCCATCGGGCGACTCGAAGCCATCGCTGGCCGTCGACGACGTCGAAGCGGGCGCTTTGGAGATGGATTTCTTGCGGTGGCTGCGCTTCTTCTTCTTGGACTTGTGCTCCGGCGAGTCAGCCATTTGCTTGGCCGCGTCCGTGAGCGTCACCACGGACGCCTTCTTCTCCGTCACCTCCACCTTGAACGAGTGCCTATCCTTCGACGGGGACGTGATCGTCACCGTCTTGCCAACCACCGTCTTGTTCGCCGACGGCTGGCTCGTTACATTCGTCTCGACAACCGTAGAACCGCCCGCCGTGGTCGTTGTGGTCGTAGTAGTCGTCGTCTTCGGGCTAGAAACCTCCACCTCCTTGATCTTGGCCTCCTCGACCTTGGTTTCCTCGACCAGAGTCTCCTCACCCTTGATCTCCTCGATCGTAGGCTCTTCAACCTTGGCCTCCTCAATCTTAGGCTCGTCGACGTTTACTGCCTCGACCTTGGGCTCCATCTTGACCTCCTCCTTCTCCTCGACCTTGATCTCCTCCACCTTCTCCACCTTAGCCTCCTGCACCTTGGTTTGCTCCATCTTAGGCTCCTCCTCAACCTTCATCTCCTCGACCTTAGACTCTTCAACCTTTACTTCCTCGACCTTCGCCTCCTCCTTCTCCTCAGCCTTGATATTAGGCTCCACCTTGACCTCTGCCTTCTTCTCCTCCACCTTGGCTTCCACCTCAACCTTCTCCTCCTTCTTGGCCTGGATCTCGATCTCCTCCACCACGGTCTCCTCCTTCTTGTCCTCCGTCTTCTTGGCGTCCATGGCGTTGTCCTTAATGGCGTTCACCACAGCAGCTCCGAAGGCGGCCTTCGCGAGCGCCTCCTTGCCGCTCTGAGCCTTTTCAGAGAGCTTGGCCTTCTCCACCTGCTGCTCCTTGGGATGGGGCTCCTCCATGGGATCCTCATTGGCGCTCTCATCGCTGGCTGTCTGCTCCTCGTCCTCTTTGCTCTTCTGCGTCTTCTTGGCGATCGCCATCTTCTCGTCCACCTGCAGGAAGGCGCGCAGCAGCTCAGCCACGCGCTCGGGTTTCTTCTGTTGCTTGTGGTAGGCCGTGACAGCCTGCAGGAAGGTGTCCAGCCGCGGCTGGCGCTCCTCAGGCTTGGGGTTGAAGAAGAAGCCGCCCTTGGGCGGGAAATCGAATTTGAACGTCTTCTCGGCGGCCTTCAGCTGCTCATAGAGTGCCAGGAACTTGCTGTAGCGGATGGCCAGCGTCCAGTGCGCGCCCTCCAGCTCCACCTCCGTCGTGTACGCGTGGAACGACGTGTAGTCGAAGCCCGTCACGCGTGCCGAGAGCGTTGCCAGTGACGTCGCCATTGTTGCCTTTTGTGTCTAAAGCGCTGCTGACCTGTGCCTCACGTCGAAGAATCT
The DNA here is from genome assembly GCA_000500225.2 of Phytophthora pinifolia. NCBI lineage: Eukaryota > Oomycota > Peronosporomycetes > Peronosporales > Peronosporaceae > Phytophthora > Phytophthora pinifolia. The sequence continues at coordinate 8,391 of KV735767.1, read as the reverse complement.
GGAATGGCGCCAAGGCCACAGAGGTGAGTGGCGTGGCGAGGGTGCAGGAGCCGTGCGCAATTCCCATGTTGTGCTGATGTGGCGAGCTTTTGACTCGCGATTTGTATGTGGCTGGTTGAAGCCGCGTTTTTGCAATGATTGCATAAATTTTGTGGACTATCTTTGCCGTGAAAAAGCGCCATGGACGCGAGCATGGAGCTCGACTCGAGCTTCGAGCCTCGAGGAAACGCCACCAAGCTGTGCGTCTCCCAGCATGTTGCCTATCCAGCGACGGTCGAGCGGCTAGGTTTCTTTATCTTGTGCGTGTGCGCTGCAGAAGCGCGAGTTCTCCGGATCCGGCTGATGGCATTTGCTCGCCACGGCGGACCACTCGGAGGACGCTGGCCTCAAGCTGCCTGTCCGTCCAGCTCGGCCTGGCATGTTGAAGACGGTATTCCCTGGCAGCGGCAGTGCCAATGTACGGTATTGCCGATTGTTAGAGAAGCTTCGGTGCGGGTTCCTGCAGCGGGCAGCTTGGACCAAAGCGGGACAGCTCATTGAGACACGGAGTCTATCAGCGCAGACTGCCGCCGTGACGACCAGTGCTTTGGCGACAAGCTTCGCGGAACGCTTTCACCTTCGCACGACGGGACGCCAAAAACACTGGATTTGTCGCGGGTGTCGACAGCTCAATGGCCAGATCGAGCTGGGTGAGATAGATGGCTGCAGAGATCTTGGCGACTTGATACATATCTCGACAAATGATACGCATTATAGTTTTAGGTACTGCTCACTCCCTCAGTGGCTGGATCACACGATGATGCCATCGCTCTGACGCTCGGGCAGCGAGTAGCGAGACGTGCCGACGTCGCAATTGAAGCCCTGAAAGAACACAGGGTGGCGATACAGCTTCAACCGCAGGTTCAGTTCCTGCTCGGCGCGCAACAACTCCTTCTCCGCTGCTTCGGCCTCGGCCTCGGTCTTGGCGCGGATCTCGGCTTCTGCTTGTGCAGCCGCCTCTTGCTCGCGAGCTTCGGCTTCCGCTCGTGCAGTGGCTTCTTCCTCCTTCTCCTTGGCGGCAGCAGCCTCCTGCTCCTCCTTCTCGGCCACAGACGGACCGAAGGTGCCCATGCGACGGAACCAGCCCACCACCACGTTTTCGGACTCGGGTTCCTTCTTGGTTGGCTCGGGAGCGGCCCCCTCTTCCTCCTCCGAAGACGACTCGTCAGTCTGGACGGATTCCGCTCGTGTTGCTGCTGGTTCAGCTACTTCAGTTTCGGACACCGAAGCCGGGGCTGACTCCTCTGCGACGGCGTCGGTGGTCTCCGTTACTGGGGCAACCGCCGGGGCCTCCTTAAGCTTGTCATCCATGTCGCTGGCCACCAGTTCGAGTGGCCCCACAGCCTCTTCTTCGGGGGCTGTCGTAACGACCTCAGACACCTCCAAAACGGGCACTGGGGTCTCAAGTGGGTCCGTTGCCACCTCCGCGGGGGCAGCCTCAGCGTGGACGGCAGGCTCCTCGGGTGCTGCAGACTTCTCCTCCACAAGTGGAGCTGCCGCCTGCTCTTCCTGCTCTGGCGTGGGGTCGATGGTCTCCTCCACCTCAAACGCGTGGAGTTCCTTGTCTTCCTCGACAGGCTTCAGCTCCGCGGACGTTGTTTCCACCTCGCTGACCTCTTCCGCCTGGGCCTTCACCACGTTCTCCTTCATGGTGTTCACTACTGCTGCTTGGATAGCCCCGTTGACGAGCGTCCGACGTCGCAGCATGGCGATGTAGTCCTTTGCCACCGAGCCGCCGGTCAGATCCAGCCCTTGCACGGGCTGAATCTTGGGCTCCGACTTCGGCGAGGACGCCTCCTCCACGACCTCAGCCTTCTCCTCCAGCTCAACCTCCGCAGTCTCTGGCTTCTTCTCCAGCTTGACTGGAGCGACCGCTTCCTTCGCGTGGTTCTCCACCTTTGTTTGATTTTCTTGGTTGTCACCATGGGCGGTCTCTGCTGTGCTTTCGTGGTCTCCCACCACTTCAACTTGGTTGTCCACTTCAACTTCCTCTTGCACTGAGTGGCCCTCGTGGGTTTGGCCGTGGTCATCGCCCTCGTGGCCGCTCTCAAGAAAGTCGTCATGTTCGTCGTCGTGGCCGGGCATCGGCGTGGACAGTCCGTCGAGCAGCAGCTCTTCGGCCACGGAGCTGCCCTCGCTGGCCGTGCGTTCCTCGTCGTCCTTGATGTCCAGGTGCTCGGGAATCTGCAGCAGCTCGCCCAGCAGCGCCACCATGCGGCGCGGATGGCCGCGCATATCGAAGTAAGCAAGCGTGCTCAACAGGAATTCGTCAAGCTGCTCCTGCCGCTCCTCGGGCGGCGGCGAGAAGAAGAGCCCACCCTTAGGCGGGAAGTCCACGTTGAAGTGCTTCTCCAGCGCCGTGAGGCGCGTGTAGAACTGGTAGAAGGTGTTGTAGCGGATGCCCAGCGTCCACGTGCGGCCGTCCACCTCCACCTCCGTCGTGTACGAGTGGTGCATCGCATAGTCGAAGCCCGTGATGCGCGCGTCGATCTCTCGCATGGCTTCAATGTGGGGTGCTTGGGGTGCTCGGGCAGCGTAGCGCGACTCGACCGAATCAGTAAAGTCGTGGCGGGCAGATTGAGAAGTGAGCAACCCTCCATGAAGAGTTTTCTAAGTTTTTTTCCTGGCTGTCGCTGCTGAACACTGCGAAGCGATCTTGAAGTTGAAAGTGAAGACTCTTCGCTACACTGAAAGTGGCGACCAAAACATGTGCATTTAAGAATTTCACGGTCATCAAGCCAACAGAAGAACTTGCGTGGTTGTCTGCTGCAGCTGATGCTTCGCTATATTGCAATCCGGTGTTGAGCGCTTGTTACACTTCGTAACGCCTTACTTGTGTGCTTCAGCAACATATTAGCAGACCGGTTCTTCGCTCAAGAGTTCTCAGACCCCGATGACGTGGACGTCTACCAAGAATGAACGATGCAATTCAAGTCACTGGAGGCAGTGCGCAGCTTCGTCGGGGCTGTTTTCGCACACAACGCGTCGGGTGCTCAGGCAGATTGCTGCTGTTGCAGGGTGACTACATAAATGCACTGGTGAAGTTGGAACGCACCTTTTGTCACTGTGAAATCGCTGTGTCGGACTAATTTTCGCTTGGAGAGTGATTAAAATGTCGCTTGCAGCGCAAACTTCCATACTTCAGGTTCACTGCAGAGGCTAAAATTCGCATTGTAACTCATTGCACCGCAGGTCGTAAAAGAACCCGGCTCGTTTACCTCCCGACTAAGCTTTTGAAACTTGCGCCACGGTTTGCGCTCGCTGCTCGAGAACTTCTGGTCGCTTTCTGGAGGCGTTCACGCTGTGCTGTGCGGAGCGGCGAATTTTGATAGAGCTCATTGAGGCCCGGCGCCGCCTTGCAGCAATAATGCTGGATGCCGCAGCCCCCATCTGGCAGGACATGTGTTTGCCCTGTCACCGCCATCCACGGCATTGAGTGCAGCAGCAGTGCAATGCTTTCCGCTGTGGCAAACTCTATTGAGGAAGATACCAATGCACATCACTGCACCAGTTGGTGATCAAGTATCCGATCGGATCCATGGCAAGCTCTGGAAACGTGCACGGTTTCTTCCGTGGGCTCATTTCGGGAGCTGAACTGAAGCAAGGGGCCTCAAAACAACAACAAAAATAGTATTTACTTACGGGATCGATCTTGCCACTTCTCAACAAGCTTATTTCCTAGCCAGCACCATGGGAAGCAGGAGCGCCACGCACAGCATCACCAGGTTCGTCTTCTTAAGGCAGCGGCGCCGGATGAATCCGAGCAGCGACTTGGGCAAGTATGTGGCGATCCAGGACGGGACGAGTCCGGTGGGGGCGAGCTCCTTCGACTCCGCCACCAACTCTTTCGGTGAGGCGCTCTCGCTAGGTGCAACTTGCGGTGCGGCGGGCTTCTCTGTTTGTGCAATGGACTCAGCGCCTGGTTGCTCCTTCGACGCCACTTCTGGCACCTGTTCCACAACATCCTCTTCAGGTTGCGCAACAGCCTCGGCAACAGCGTCCTCTTCCTCGGCAACAGCTTCCATGGTGGACTGCTCGGTAACCATCTGGGGTTCTGCCTCCTCTTCTTGAGCAGCTTCCTTCTCCGTGGTAACAACGTCCTCTTTGGCCGCGACTGTCGCCACCTCTGCTTCCGCAGGCATGGACATCTCCACTTCAGCCTCTGCTTCTTCGTGGGCAATGGGGGTATCCTCCACCTCCTGGGTCTCTTGTGGATCCGGACTGACTAGCTGCTCCACCTCAGCAGTAACAACGATCTTTTCCTCCTGTTCCTCCACGACGGGGATCTCAGGCTGGACTTGCTCGACTGGTGCCTGCTTGGCCACATCGTCGTCATCAGCCTCTGTCTGCTCCTCCGCCACCACCTCCTCCACCGCAGCACTGTCGGTCAGGGGTTCGTGCAGGGGCTCGTCCAGCGCACTCTCCGTGCTCGTGGAGACATCGTCATCCTCGCGCTCGGACATGAGGTGGCGCGGCACCTTGAGCAGCTCGCACAGCAGCTCCCCCATCTTGACAGGGTGGCTTTGAGCGACGTAGTGCGCGAGCACTTGCTGCAGGAACTCCTCGAGCTGCTCCTGGCGCTCCTCGGGCTTTGGTGTGAAGAAGAGCGTGCCCTTGGGCGGGAACGGCGCGTTGAACTCGGGCTCCAGCAGCGCTAGCTTGTCGTAGAACACGTGGAACTTGCTGTAGCGCAGCCCCAGGCGCCAACGGTGGCCATCCACCTCCACCTCGGTGGTGTACGCGTGGAAGGACGAGCGGTAGAAGCCCGTCACGTGAGCTGAGATGGCCTTCATGGTGCCCTCGGTCTTGAAAGCCTCGCGTCCAGGCGGCGAAAGATAAAGTGCTCGGCCTTATCTCAGATAAGTTATCTGGCCTTGCAGCGCCCCTTTTCTCGGCTGAATCAGCTTCATAGCGACCGGAACCGCGCTTTGCCCCCGTAGTGACGGATGGTGAAGCCAAGACGTTGCTCACGTGGCGGGGAAACACTGAGGCGGTGAGGCTTCGGCCCCATTATGGGCCTCCGAATATGGCATTTTTATTTAGTAGACACAGTGCAGCAAAATAAATTATGCTCTGTCTCCTCCTGTACGAACCAAATAAATTATGGCATAACTCGGCAGGTAAAAATAAATAATGGACATCACTAAGCACCAGATGCATCAATGCATCAGTATATTCCAGCTTAGCTCAGACTATTGACACTGCTCGCATCCCAGTAGCTGCGATTCTCCCGCAGAAACAAGATCATCTCCAGTGTCGATGGAAGAAGTCCCTGCCGTTGCTGCCCAAGCGTGACCCGAGGCGACAACTTGTTCAAAGCGAGCGGGGGCTCGAGAATGGCTGTCTGAAAAAGAAAATAGTGATAAGAAGGTAATGCAATAAATTATGTGATATTACTGACCTGACAAAATATATTATCACATGGTCAGGCTGGGGTCAAGGAAATAAATAACTTACTAAGTATTGTGAGAAATAATGTTATGGTAAATGTA
>KV735759.1:1111-29169 GCA_000500225.2 Phytophthora pinifolia | reverse complement strand
AACTCCGGCAAGTTCGATTACGCCGACTACTCGCCGCATCCGTCGCAGCAGCAGCAGTCGTACGCAGCGCCATACGGCTACCCCTCGTATGCGCAAAGCTACGGCAACACCAGTACGGGAGAATATCAGCAGCAGCAATACCATGGAGACTACGCTCAAGTCGGCGAGCCGAATCCCCTGGGCATGCTTGTGAGCTCAGCGACGAACCCACAGGCCCCTGCGGACGCCATGCCGCACGAACCTGTACATATCGGGCTCAAGGACACTGGCGACCGCAAGTACCGGCAGAATTACGGCGTGGTGTCCACCGATTCGTTCCTCAGCTCCAGCGGCGGCGGCTACGTGCATGGCATCGAGCGTCCTGGAAACGTGGTGCAGATCAAAGCGACCCCGAGCAGTTCGCAGTCGATGTACCAGCGCTCGAGCATGTACGCGGGCGGCGCGACGTACTATTCGCCGCAGCAGCGCACACCGGAGCAGCCCAACCCGCTTGATCTGGTGCCTCCAAGCGCCGCCATGGGAGCTAGCTTCGACGCTAACGGTAATGGAGCTTGTTCCAGTATGGGGCGCGCTGGGATGTTTAATGCTGGGCCGCGCATGCCGCAGTTTAGCGCCAGTGGCTCCTTGACGACGCGGCTGAAGGACGGGGGCGTGGACATGTCGACGGGAGCCGCCTCGAGCGGAGGCCACTTGCCGTTCATGCCCAAGTCGCTGGACGTGACGCGCTCGACGTCGCTGTACGCAGATGTCGCACGCTCCACGACGTCCATGGCGATGGTGACTTTGTCCTCGGAGGGCCCGGCGTCGGGCAATGCGAACGCTCTGTATCCGCCGCACGCAGCGCCGCCGCCAGCGCCACTTGGTGCGGGCGGCGAAGACTCGTGCAGTTTGTGCAGCGGCACGCATAGCGACCGGATCGCGAGCCACTGCGGCCACCGCTTCCATGCGCAGTGCCTCCACACGTGGGGAGGCACGACGACGTGCCCCATTTGCACGCAGGTACGGGTGTTGTCTTGCTTGGTCTGCAGCTTTTTGTATTCACGGAAACGTCTTGCTTTGCTCTGTGCGCTTGGCAGTCCTCCAACACGATCACGAGCTTTCCACAGCCGACTGCGGTGAGCTACGACTTGGGAGCGGAAAGCGTCCCCCAGGGCTCGACAGCGCAAGGAGAAGTGTCCTTGAATGGCAACGGAATGAATGGCAACTTGCAGGGGAATGGCAACGGCAACGGCTCGGGGGTCCGTCCGCCTCCGATCGACACGCGCATTGTGGATTCCCGCGTGGAAGCGACGACTCTGAGCGGTGGTAAACGCAGCTCGACGTCCACTCGCTCGGGCTCCGGCAGCAGCGGACGCGTCCGCAAGAACAAGAAGCTGAAAGAATGCTCGGTGCCAGGCTGCGACCGCACGGTCCGCTCACGAGGACTGTGCAAGGGCCATGGAGGCGGTCGTCGCTGCGGGTACGCAGGCTGTGGGCTGAGCGATCAAGGTGGGGGGTTCTGCATCAGTCACGGCGGAGGCAAACGTTGCCAGCACGAGGGATGCGACAACTCGGCCCAGTCGCGTGGGCTCTGTAAGCTGCATGGAGGGGGGAGTCGCTGCCAGGTTCCCAACTGCACCAAGAGCTCCCAAGGCCGTGGACTGTGCCGCGCCCACGGCGGTGGGCGACGGTGCATGGTCGAAGGCTGCAACAAGACCGATCGCCGTGCTGGTTACTGCGTGACGCACGGCGCCGACAAGAAATGCATCATCCCCGAGTGCTCCAAGACGGGTCGCATTGACAATATGTGCACCAAGCACTACTTCGAGCGCCACCCGGCCCAGCCTCCTGGAACTGTGAGCACGACGCCTCCTCCTGTCATCACTGTGAACGCCAACACGAGCGCGGCAAGAGCTCGAGCGGAGAGGAAGCAAGCAGTCGAGCAGCAGGCCGCCAACTACCCCGACTCCTCTTCCGTGCTGCTTACTGGCTCCATTCCTTCACCGTACGATGGACGGGTGGGCGGGCCCAAGACGGAGCCATTTTAGATGGCCTTCCTTCTCCGGGTTGCTTGTGGCTGCGAGCCTTGCGCGCTGGTGTAAATAGTTTGCTGCGCGGCTGGGCTGGGGAGCGAGCGCGAAGGAGATGGATGGATGGGGTTGTGGGGCGGACCGAGGATTGTATTTGTACCGAGGCGAAATGCGCGAAGTGGAATTGACATGTTAAAAGACGGCGAGCTGGAGATGGAGACTCGGCTGCTCGGCGACCAGAGATGAAATGGGCGACCGACAGAGAAGTAAAAGAAGAAAAGTGAAGACGACGGCGATCACGATGAAGTTTGAAGTGATCGAAACTGAAGAAGATTGAAGAAGATGAAGACAAAATGGACGAAAGTCCACGGCCAAATGAAATGAAGAAAAGGGCCACAAGTGAAAAATTGCCAAACTGCGCAAATTGCCCCTCCCCGGAAATTGAGACTGAAAATTACAACTTTTAAAGCCCTGGGGAGGGCAAAATGCCAAAATGCAGTAAAAGAAAAACAAGAAGATTGAAAAGACCCCCAGGGTAGCTCGGCCAGCAAGCTGGCTGGTGCGCCAGGGCTCTTTTCGCGGCGCGAGGATAAATTCAAGCTGCGGGGAGGAAGGCACACAAGCGAGCAAGCGACCCATTGCATATAGGAAAACTCAAGTGACGTAGTAAAGTGAGCGTTCCTCCTCAGGAATTAAAATTGGGGAGGAGAACGTTGAAGAAATAACGAAGCTCACATTTGAATGTTCAAATCTCTGCCAACTAGGCCGATTGGGTCTGCACCGCCGAGAGCTCTCGCTTCCGTTCTTGCTGCTTTTTGAGCGACGCTGCTCGCTTTTCGATCACGGATCGCACCAAACTTTTGAGCTCCTTGGCTCGTTCCTCCTTGGCGAGTGCTCGAGCCGCCCGACGTTGCTCCTTATCCGCTTCGACAACCCCAATCCGTTCGAGCAGAACGCGCCTGCTTTCAGCTAATTGATCTTCAGATAGAAGCACTTCATCACGCGTAGAAACTTCTTGTAGGTACGAGCCCCCACCTCCTTCCTCTGAGCTCGCGACCTTCGACTTTGCCGCTTGCACCCACTCAAAGCGGCTTTTGACCTTCGCAATCTGCTCGTCCGTCATGTTGTCCTGCTTCATTCTGGCCTCGGCTTCATCCACTTTCCCCAGGTACAGCAGGCGTGACGCCGCTCCGTTCGTGTTGCGATCAACGGCCTTTTCCGCCCACGACGCTCGGATCGCTTCAAACTGGAGCTCTTTGGTGTTGTCTTCCTGTAGTTTTACCTTCTCGGAGCTCCAGCAATTGAGACGCCACGTGATACCACTAGGGGCACGAGCTGTTCCTGGCAGAAGGAGGTTAGTAGCTCCCTGTACCAGGGCATCCGGTGGGGCATTCTCGTCCACCGACGTTGTTGTGGCCTCTTTCGGTGGCGAGCGGTTGGAGTTACTTCGGAATGGACGTAGCGACTGCAGCTCGTCCGGAACGACACAGGAACGTCGGTCGATGCTGCCTTGAATAATGTACCCGCGCTTATCATCCGCCGCATTCTCCGCAGTCACAAGACCCGGGAGCTGGAGTAAGCGAACTTGGCCCTTGGAGCTCACTTCACTGAGCCGAGGATTCAGATCAGCTCCCAGGTCAAATACTTCCAGCTTCGCCGCTAGATCCGTTACCAAAGTTCCCTCCCGGAAGAACTCGAGCTGAAAGCTTGACCAAACGGAGGTTTTGGGCGCCATGACGACGTCTCGAAAGCACAGCAGCGGCTTGTTGGGCTCGTACGTTCCTTCAAATCGAGTCAGGGTCATCTCGTGCGTCGTCGACCTGGCCAATTCCCATTCGCTAGCCAGCGTGAGCTTCCATTTGCCCTCGCGAACAGGGAAGTTTCCAGGACAGCAGTCGACAATCAACGTGTATGCCGGGCTCGTACCAGGGAGCGTGACCTTGGCGCACAGTGTGCTGACCTTCTTGACTTGGCCTGTGGCGTCATTCACGATCGAGATATGCGTGAAACTGGCGACCAGGTCCTCGGAGAAATGGAGATCAATTCTCAGCTCCGGCGATGCGAGAGCTGCGTCTTCAGTCAGCGGCACAAGCTCGAAACTTTGCTTGAACAAAACGTTCCACGTCTCCGGCAGCATGACTGGGTAGGAGCCGTCGCACTCGTGGACATGGAGAGTTTCGAGGCCTCGCCAGTACGTCGGAGCGTCTTGAAACGCCACCTTGTGGGCCGATTCCACCTGCATACTAAAGCCGTATCGCAGCGTCTTCTGCAGGTAAACTCGATACACGCTATTGCCCGACTCCACCGGAGGCACGCTGACGTATCCAGAGCAGCTCGAGTTGAGCGTCACAATCGCTGCAAGGGACGATCGCGACGTCTTCCTGCCTTCCACCTCTTCAATCAGGATGACACTGCCGCTCAGATCGACGCCAAGGTGCGTCGCCATGAGCTCCGACGCCTGGCGAAGGTTATCTGAGCCTTGATCGGCGTTCTCTGGCGGTTGAACAGGCGTCAGCGTTGCTACCAGCTTCACAGGAGCTTGAGCAGCGCGTGGCGTGTCCCCAGCAGACTGGTCAGTTGTTGGCTCGGGCATCGACACGACCACAAATTGCACACGCGGAGTCTCAAACGGCACGAGAGCTGCATAAGTATCCAGAGGAGGCTCTGGATCTGGATCTGGGCCCCACGCGCGTACGAACGTGTCGGAATAGCGGACAACGGGGTGGACCAGCAGGAACACCAGCTCGTTGACGCCATTCGCTTCTTCCGAGATCGCAGCCGGCGAACCTTGTCGGACCACTTTGAACGTCGTGTTTCCTGTATCGCCCACGATGTCCGTCAGCGACACGACTTCGCCGAAAACCATATCGACGCGGGTGCTGCCAGCGCAGCAAATGACGGCGCGAGCCTGCGAACTGCCGTCAGCTTGACTGAAAACACACACACTCGAGATACCCGCGTACCGTTGGCGTGCTTGCAGCCACCGCTGTGTCCGTGATCTCCGCCGGATCCGGGGCCGCTTCGGCCGTGCCGTCAGCCACCGACTCACTTTCCAGAACAACGTCGCGGCTTTCTTCTGCGAGCTCCGCTTGCTGCGCACTGGGCACGTACTACAAGACAAAGTAGCATTAGGATAACGAGAGCACTGTACTTGTGTCTCGTACTTACCTGGAGTAGCTGGTGGAAGACGTTTTCACTCGGACCTTGACTCGAGGGCGGCTCCCAGCGAGAAACCTTCCAGCTTGTGAGAGACAGCAGGAGCTGCGCCACATTCTGGCACATCCCATCGGCACTGCGTTGACTCACTTCTTCAGCTTCGGGTCCATTCGGGTGCATCCAGTGCATTGCTTTGTACAGCGCCTTGACCAGCAGAGACGGCCAGAGCTCGCTTTCCACCGAGCTTGCCAGGTAGACGACGTGGCCGTGCGCATCCACGGGGAGCTTGTCATCGACATCGATGCGACGCCAGCGGCCAAAGACGAAGAGCTTGACGCTGTACTTCCCGCCAGGGTTGTAAATGGGATGCCCCGCGCTGTCTTGAGGGTAAATGGCTTGCCACAGAAACGGCACGGGGCTGGCGTCGCCCTCCTTTTCGCTCTCGACTCGTGACTCGTAAAGCTGCTCCACTAGCCGGAACAAGGACGCGAGGTCAGCGTGGATGATCTCGCCGTGAGGGACTTGAGGCTTGTACACTGCGTTCGGAGCAATGTCCACTCTTGCGGGGGGCATCACGCCCCACGGAGACGTCGCGTTGCTCACGTCCCTTTCGGAAGCTACTGCCTCGTCCTCATCTTCGCCGTCGTCCACCAAGTCGTCCGCGTCAAAGTCCACTTCGGCGAGAAGATCTCGAGGGCGCTCGTTGACAATGTACGCGATGGCATCTTCGAAGCCCATGTACACTCGTTCTCGGTGTTGCTGCTCCCGTCCAATGCGCTCCTCTTCTCTGGCCCAAGCCTCTAGCGCCTCGGTCTGTTCGGCGCTCCATCGCCGCTGAAAGTCTCGTGGAATCAGCCACGCTTGGTCATGACGATCGGGTGCAGCAGCAGCTGCAGGCAGCGTCGCAGAGCTGGCGGTCGCTGCGCTAGCCTTTTCACTTCTCGAGAACCCGTACTCTTTCTCGCGTGACTTGGGAAGGAAAACCTTCAGCAAGCAATGCACGGAACATGAACTCGTCAGCATATTTAACCCATATGCGGACCCGACACGTGCTTCCTACATACGTGAGCGTGTTTAGGAGCAGCAAGCTTCTTGGGCGGCTCCGACTCGCCTTTCTTCGTAGGAGCAGGCGCCTTCTTGGCCCCTTTCGGCTCGGGCGTCGCGGACGGTGGCGTGGCGGGGACAGCGGGCGCATCGACAAGAACAGGCAAGAACTGGCTCGGTCTCTTCCACGTGATCTCGTCTTTTTTGCCAAGTGCCTCGAGCGGGAGCAGCAGCTTGTCCGTCGTCCAAGAATCTTCGAACGGCTCGTCCGCAGTCCCCCAATACTCCGGAGCTATCATAAAAGCACAGCCAGGAAGATCATCAAAGCGTTAGATTCCCCTACCGCCTCCTCAGTAATCCCAAAGCTATGATCGAGACGTACGCAGTGCTGCAGGGTCCGTCCATTCCGGAAAAACCGCAGTGGGGGCTGCGCCGGGTGTCCACAAGGACGGAATCGAATCAGACGGCGGTGGAGCGGGCACCGCCACTGATTGACGGTAGATTCTAGCACTCGGTGGTGCATTGAGCGTCGATCCTTGCGGTGCAAGCTTGGACGGCTGCTTCTTGGGCGGCATACTGGCAGGACGCTGAAAATCTCTAAAGGTCGCGACTTGAAGTGATTGGTATGTCACTATTTCGGGGAGTGACGGTCTTCAAAATGTCGCGAAGAAGAGAGAGAAGTCCCAATCTGGCAGTTAAATGGAGAGCAGGTTCGTTGGTGCCGCAGTTCTTCACGATGGACAAGAGAGCCCTCTCTGCTTCTTTTGGCTTTTGCACTTACTGTTGCTGTTGTGTTGGTGCTCAGGGCGTTTGAGCACAAGACGGTGGCGGGCGGGAAGGACATTACGGTGGCCTGCCCAACATGGTAAGGTATTACGTTATTTTCTTATATTGAGAGTACTGGTGACTGGCTGGATGATTTGATTTTAATATATTCTGACGCCTGAATGTGGTGTGTGGACAGCACGTTCCTGAATGCCGCTGACGCCACTTCCTGCGGAATGTGCGGGTACGTAGAGGAGCTGGTTGTGTTGTCTGCTGGTATTAATAATAATTATTTTATTGTGAGCTTCAGGGCGGAGATGAAGCCTCCAACGCACGATGTGCAGGCGGACGGGGGCTGGAAGTGCGGTGGATGGTGAGGAGGCTGCTCGCTTTGATATATTCTTTTCGTGGTGAAGTGATGATAATTGTGTGATGGAATTAGCGGCATGGCGAATCGACGAGCAGTGAAGGAGTGCTCGCAGTGCCGTCTCCCCTTCTACTCGCTGGTGACTACGGCAGCGCCGGCTCAAATCTTCTGCTCGCGATGCGGCTTCCTGAACGACGGAGGCAACTTGACCTGCGTGCAGTGCGACTACACGATCCGCTCAACGCTCGATCAAATCAGTACCAACCTGCGCGATAGCACCAACTTCCTGGCGCGAGACATGGGCGTGAACATCCACGTCAAGTGTCCCGGGTGTCTGGTGGTGTGCTACGTGCCGCCAGCCACCGCGTGTCTGCGCTGTGGCGCTTGCCACACGTACTTTGCGTCGCCTTCAGTCGGGGAAGTGACGAATTTCCACATGACGCGTCTCGCGTCGTCCATTTCGAGCTCATTCATGGGATTCTTCGGAGGGAAGCGGGAGGACAGTGAGGCCACCCGTCGGCAGGAAGAAGCTCGAGAAGCGCCTGTGGGCCGCTTGATCGCTGCAGGCAAAGATGTTGTCAATTCGCCTCGCCACTCGTCCACTATCAGTGAAGCTAGTGAACTATCTAGGAGTCTCCAACAACTTGAAGATAGCGAAGTGTCTGGCGACGAATCGGAGGAGAAGCCTGACGTTTCTCAAGCCCAGGAGCCTGTGACCGAGCCGAAGGTTCAGGAAAAAGCATCAGTTGCGGAAGACGAGAGCGAAAAGAAGACGCAGGAACGCGCGAGTGAAGGCCTGCAGAGCGAGCCTTCAGCCCACAGGCGAAAGGAGATTCCTTTCTCGTCTGATGACCTATCGTCGAGCTCTGGAAGTTCTGGGAACGATCAGCCAATGCTTGCTCGGTCCATGCCGCTCCGTGCAGCTCTTCCGCCGCCGCGGCAAGAGCTCGTGGAAGTGGAGGGAGACATCGTGGAGCTATAGCGGGGGACTACTAATGTGAGGTTTTTAATGCAGAGCTGCACACGTCAACTGCTGAATTGCGTGTACCACAACGGACGACCCAAAGAAACGAAAGGAAATATATATGAATTGATTATGCTAATTCCACCTATTGAGGTTTTTCGTACTAGCAGGATCCTCCAGCGTCGTCTCCTTCCAACCTCATACCAAGAACGAGTATTGCAGTAGCGGGGCGAAGCTGCGGCGTAGCCTACAAGGGAAAGCTTAAGCTTTGACTTTGTTGTTTTTGCTACCACGTTGCGCTTCGCAGCGCTTTGCCGGCAATACTGCTAATAATATTGTTAGGAAGGACGATGTGTGTGTTTGTGTGTGGGCCAAGTCACCATCGCCGCTCCTCGTAGTGGTTGGTGTAACGCTCCTCGGGCATCGAGTCCCACCGACTGCGGCGTCCCTGACGCGGTGGCGGGGCCTCGTACTGGTCTCGTGGCGAGTAGTGGTCGTCACGATAGGCTGGTTGATCGCGCTCTACTTCCGCGTACGGGTTGGGCGGCATCCCGCCTCGAGGAGGCGAGTAGCGAGAGGCCTCCTGCCACTGAACGTTCTGTGACTCCATGCTGTGCGAGTGGTGCAGCTTCGGTCGTTTGCTCAGCGACGGCGAATCCACGCCGTAGCGATCGGTCTGCTCGTAGCGGGGGTACTCGGTGTACCGATCGTCACTGAAGCTGCGGTCAGCAGCAGCAGACGCGCTGTTGTGACGGCGGAGCGTGGGTGAAGAGCGTTGCGGCTGGTCGTATTGGTAGGGCGATCTGCGGTAGCCCAAGTGACCATTCCCACCGTCACTCCGTCCCCGACTCGACGACGTCGGGGTAACGTCCTCGGCCGCAGAGTAACTTGAGTACAACGGATCCGCAGCGGATGCAGCCAGAGACGCTTGTCTCGCACGGAATTCGGCGCGTTGTTCCTCCAGTTGCTTGAGCTCCATCGCCTCCGCCTCGCACGCCACGTCGTAGAGTCTCTCCAGCGCTCGTTCCTGTTGCTCGGCCTCTTCCGTCGGTGTTGAGCCCGGGAGCAACGAGAACAAGTCCATATTCTCGAGCCCACGCAGCTCACGGACCAGTGAGTCCCGCTTCGCGGCTTGGTCCGTGAGATTCCGACGGTACTGCTCGACATGGCCGCGGCTGTTGTCAAGGTCGAGATCGTACACTTGCTGGTCCATCTTGCTCCAGGCGATGCCCCCGACGGGCGGGTACGTCTCCTCTCCTACCACAATAACGTCGTCGTCTTCCTCGTCCTGCTCTCCGCACGCGTGGTGGAAGACGCTGATGCTCGACTCCAACTGGAACATCCGATCGCTGAGCATATCGGCGCTGATGGTCGCGTTCACGAGGTCCTGCAGGTGCGCGGCCAGCTGCGCCGTAGCCGCCGCCTCGGCCACCTCCGGCATCTCCTCGAGCACGTGCTCAACCGTCGTGTCGCTCGTCATCTCTCGCAGCAGCTTGCTCTTCTTCTCCTCCTCCCCTCCGGTCTTGGGGGCTTCCTCTCTGCATGAATAACATCAGCACAACGCGCTCTATCCAGTGATACCGAATAAACAGCTCTTACATGGGTGGTTTGCCGCCGCAAACGTTCTCCAGCATGGCCAGCAGAGGCGGCGCCACGACTCCGCGCTCCTTCCAGATGCCCACGATCTTGATGGCGCAGCGCTTGACCTTCTCCTCCCCGTCGGCCATGACGTACTGATACACATCCACCAGCGTCTCCTCGAAGGCTGCAGCGATATGCCGCCCGAACTTGCGCACGCCCACTTGCATAGCGTCGTTGGCCACGTACAGGTACACGATCTGGTGTTCAGCTTCTCCCTCGCGCAGTAGCTCGCGCCACACTTGCACCATCTCAGGAAGGCTCTGGCGGTACGTCAACATCCACTGCGAGACCTTCTGGATGCTCTGCGTCGTCACCTTGGCCGCCCGCAGCAGCCGCTCCAGCTTCTCACGCGAGTACACCATCGAGTCGGATTTTACGGATGGAAGGCCTGGTGGCGTGGCACTCTTTACATGATGTCACTAAAGTAGAAAGGGTATATACCTATTGAACAGCATATATGCTATTCATCAGATTTTGGTAAATGGCTACGAAGTTGAAGTGGTGCTGCTATGACTGCTATGAATATGCTGCCGGCATGGCAATGGTGCTCTGTGGGCTTAATCGACGAGCGAGGTGCCTCCAACGTCCAAGGATTTCGATTTCGAAACGACCTTGACGCCAGGAATAGGAGACTCCAGGGCTGCCCGATGGCGGGCGGTTGCGAGAGCCTTTTCCAGTGCCGTCCGTTGGGCGCTAGTTAAGGTTTCGCCTCTTGCAGCGCACTGGTAGCTTTTTAGTGGGGGGCCATGTTCATGAACGGATCGTCATTCGACGATGACGCACCTTCGCGCGGGGGCTCGAGGGCCCGCAAGGGCGGGTCGCGCGATGACGACGTGTCGGATGTCGTGGAGGTGCTGACGCTGGAAGACCGTCCTAGCGGAAGCGGCGGAGTGTCAGCCCACCCGAACTCCCTCAAGGACGACGACTTGGAAGGAGAGGTGGGCGGCGCCGAGTATCTCTCGGGTGCGCGCTCCAACGTCATCCAGCAGCAGCGTGAACTGCAGAAGAAGAAGCTGCAGGAGCGAATGGGAGGAGGTACAGCGCGTTGGCTTCGTCTCTGGCTCGGTCCGGGTCTGACGGTCTGATTGTGATGCAGGTGTTGTGCGCACTACGCTCCCCAAGCAGTACTCGGCTCCTCGAGCGATGGACGTGGACGAACGACCCTCGTAAGGCTGCTCAACGTAGCTCCTGTGGTCATCGACAACCCCCTAACTTCCTCGTTTATTTGGCTGCTTGTAGCCGCTTTGGTCGAGATGACGACGAGCTGGATGAAGACGCGCCGGCAGGTCGACCCCCGATGCGCGCGGGGTCTTCTCGCCAAAATGTCAATAGCCGTGGCAGCTCGGGCGGCCAAGCGTACAGCCGCCGCAGTCGCGACGACGACGACGACGACGCCGATGATCGACGGCCAGGTCGTCCTGGAGGCTGGGACCGCGACCGCGACTATGACAGGGACCGAGACTCGGACCGAGACCGTGATCGCGGAGCCAGCCGTGACCGAGACCGCGAGCGTGAGCGCGACCGCGACCGGGGCGGACGTGGGGAACGTGGCTTTTCCCGCGATCAGGACCGAGACCGTGACCGAGAGCGCGGGCGTGGGCGTGATCGCGATCGCGGCGATAGCGACGACTCGGACCGCGATCGCTCTCGAACGCCCAAGGGCGCACGCAGCGGACCCCGTCGAGACAAAGACTACGAGGATCCGCCACCCAAGAGCACCAAGCGCGGGCCCGCCAGGTATGCAGCACCTTTTGCCCTGAGTCTTTGTAGTGTGCTGAGGCTAACGCGTTTTCTGTCACTGCCAGCGGGCGTGGTGGCCGTGACGACGACGACGACGACCGCCGCGGTAGCGCTGGCGGCCGAGGAGGATACTCGCGCAACGTAAGTCTACGATGAATTGCCTCGTGTCCAACAGTGCCGTTAATGATCCGTTCTGGCCCTGGTTCCAGGCAAGTGCACGCGGCCGCTCGCGTTCCCGCTCGCGTTCACGCTCAAGATCTCGTTCTCGCTCCCGATCGCCGTCCAGATCGGCGTCGGACGAAGCGTCCGACGACGACCGCAACCGCAACGCAGCCACTTCGCACGATCCAGCGGCGAATGGTGACAAAGGGCGCCCCGCTGCTGCTGCCAACGCGCGGAAGCCCAAACTCGATATCGCGGACATGCGCGCCTTCATCATGCGCCCCATTCCCAGAGCTTACGACGTCGTGGAGTGCTACATCGAGCGCAACAAGTCCGGCGCCAACAAGATGTTCCCAGAGTACTGTCTGTACATGAAGGAGGGCGACCGCTTCCTGCTCACGGCCAAGAAGCGCCCGAAGAATCGCACCAGCAACTATCTCGTGTCCTTGCAGCGTGGCGATTTACTGCGACGTGGCAGCGACAACTACGTGGGCAAGCTACGCGCCAACTTCCTGGGCACCGAGTTCACCATCTACGACAACGGGTCGAGCCCGAAAGATGCCGATCAACAGACCATCACCAGCAACCCTGCCGGCATTCGCCAGGAGCTGGGCATCGCAATGTACGCGGCCAATGTACTGGGCCACCGCGGGCCGCGGAAAATGAAGGTTTGTGTGCCCCGAGTGCGCGACGACGGCACGCGTGTGGTCTGGAGGCCACTGGGCAAGGAGGACGAGATGGTCAACAAGTGCAAAGAGCAAGACCACACCAACCTCACGTACCTCATCAACAAGCCGCCGCGCTGGAACGACCAGGTGTGCGCCTACGTGCTCAACTTCAACGGCCGCGTGACCATGGCCTCCGTCAAGAACTTCCAGCTCGTGACGCCCGAGGACCAAGAGACGGTCGTGCTGCAGTTCGGTCGGGTCGGCAAGGACCTCTTCACCATGGACTTCCGATGGCCGCTTTGCCCCCTCCAGGCCTTCGCCATCACCCTTAGCAGCTTCGACTCGAAGCTTGCTTGTGAGTAAGGCCACGAACTGCTTTTGTTAGCACTAGCTTGAAGGCCAAACACAGCGAGAGCATATCAGACTTCTCGATTGCATATACTCACTTCATTCAAAAAGTAATTTCTTCTTCTTCTTCGTCGCTGGGGCTAGATTATTTTTCGACCCGAAAAATATGTACTACTACTGTAGTAACCCTAGAAGGAGCGCACGCTTACAATAGTATGATAATATCATACGCGCATAATATCATTCTGTGCGTTAGTTATGAGCGATAAGGCGAATGAAATTAGTCGCCGCAATATATTGTGTTGTCTGCAATGCTATACTATCGTACAATAGTTACGTCTTAGAATATTGATATCCTGAATGCCCCGCCGATGGGGTCGTCGATGGGGTCATGACGCCGTCTTCAATGTCGATGTGGTTTCGACCAAGCTGCTGCCTGCGAAGCATGCAGCACGCGAAGATGCTGACCATGAGTGCGCCGAGGCACACGATCACACTGCCGACACCCAGGTACAGCGAGTAATCCTCCACGAGATCCAGGAACTCGGTGCGGCACTGAGTATAAGGAGCCGTGCCAGTAGTGATGTTGGACGCGCTGCCTGTGGCGAGGAAGTCGCCGCACCACCACATCGTCTCGTTCGTCCGCGGGCACTTGTCGTTCGCCCAGTCGAAGACCGTCGTGTAGTTCTCGAACTGGCGGGCCGTGTCGCATCCGGCACAGAGGTTCTCGAGCTGGCTGTAGTCGCTCAGATACGAGTCGCACAGGGCGTCCACACCGCCCGTCATGTTCTCGAACAGCGCCACGATGACCGTATCAAGCTCCGGGGCAAACATGGTCAGCGCCTCCGAGACCGACGCCTCGTTGCAAATGTATTCGCCTTGAGCATAGCAGTAGACCCTGTCGAAGTCGGCCTTGACCGTCTCCTCGGTGCTATCGGCCGGGTACGTCTTGTCGCCCCAGTCGTCGGCCTTGGCCATGAGGATGAAGGCGGCGATGGCCACCACGATAAACAGGATCAGGACCAGCAGGGTCATGATGGCGTAGAAGCAGAGCCCGAAGCGCCAGCGGCAGAGCGCCGCAATGGAGCCCAGCACCGCCAGCCCGATGATCACCCCGCCCACGACGATGAGCGCCGTCACGGCGTCGTCGATGTTGGACCAGTAGCCCTCGATCACGTCCACCCAGCCGGCGTGGCGCGCGTAGATACAAACATAAAGCACCAACGCGCCGCCCAGCGCCAGCACGAGGTTAATTGCCACCAGGATCAGCTCCATCGCGCACTGACCCATGCATCTGCAGAAGCCCATTACTGTTGTTGTGTGAATTCAGGAATGAAGAGCTCTTCAAGGTCTGCGACGAGCAGTATCAGCACTTGAGTAGTCATTAGGACAGGGGTGATACCATAGATTCACCAAGTCACTGGTCGTTCCAAAGATGTACAATATGTAGTATAGCAGTTCAAGCAGACAAAAATTGGATTGGATATTTGCTGATGATCGGGTCGCCGTGCCGCTAGAAGCGCCCATACGCTGAGTGGGTTGGAGGACGTCCTCGATTGCGGTGGCGCAAAATGCAGGCGAAGGTGATGACCATGAGCGCACCAACACAGATAATGATGCTGCCGATGGCGAGCCAGAGCGCATACCTTTCCACGAGGTTGAGAAACTCGGTCCGACACTCCGAGTACGGCGCTGAGCCCAGCGAACTGTTGGTGCCGCTGCTGAGGAACTCGCCGCACCACGCCAACGTGTCGCTCGTGGGTGCGCACTGATCGTTGGTCCAGTCGACCAGCGACGAGAAGTTGGAGAACTGCCGCGCTTGGTCGCAGCCATTGCACACGCTGTCGAGCTGGCTGTAGTCGCTCAGGTAGTCGTCGCACAGTGCGTTGACTCCGCCCGTCATGTTCTCGAAAAGGGACGTGATGGAGGACTTGAGTGTCGGCACGAACATCGCGAGTGCGTCCGAGACCGACGCTTGGTTGCAGATGTACTCGCCCTGCGCGTAGCAGTACACGCGGTCGAAGTTCTCTTTTACCGACTTCTCATCACTGCTGGCTGGATACGCCGAGTCTTCCCAGTCGGTGGCGCGATGGCGAAGCAGGAAGGCGGCCACCGTGACTACCACGAACAAGATGAAGATCAACAGCACAATAACCGCGTAGACGCACAGCCCGAAGCGCCAGCGACATAATGCCACAATGGAACCCAACACAGCCAACCCGATGATGACTGCGCCGACGACGATCAGCGCCGTGACGATATCGTCGATAGGAGACCAGTACCCCTGGAGCACTTCAACCCAGCCCGTGTGCCGCAAGTAGATGCCGACGTACAGCACCAGCGACCCTCCCAATGCCAGGATGCAGTTGATCGCGACTAGGATGAGCTCGCTCACGCATTTGGCGAGGCACGAACAGATCCCCATGCCGACCTTCTTCCTATTGCGCGGTCTAGAGATAAAGGCGATGTGCGCTCGCGCATGCGTTCGTGGGTGTATAAACTATCCATCAAAGCGTTTCAGCTTATCGCTGCCTTCAATTTAAACCCTCAACATCCGTCCACACATGATGGAAGCAGCTAACGTGGTTTTGCACCTATCCGAATGCTCTAATCAGAAGTTCGGCCACGGGCAGTGGACCTGAAGCCACTGAGCAATATATACAAGCAATATACCTCTGCACAATAGTTTTATTGGCCATTCTAGTACGCCTCGTAGACGTCGTACATATCGCGGCGCCGCAGGTAGCACGACATGATAATAACCGCCACCGAGCCGAGCACGACGACGACGCTGCCTATTGCCAAGTACAGCGAGTAGCTGCTCACCAGGTCGAGGAAATTATTGCGGCAGTGCGCGTAAGGTGCCGTCCACGTGGTGATGTTGGCTGCACTGCTGTCGAGGAAGAACTCGCCACACCACGCCAGCGTGCTTGAGACCCTTGGACACTCGTTGTTGCTCCACTCGAGCACGGATGAGAAGTGCTGGAACTCGCGCGCCTTATCACATCCATCGCAGACGTCGGCGAGCTCTCCATAGTCGTTCAAGTAGTCGTCGCAGAGCGAGTTGACGCCCCCCGTCGCGCCCTCAAACAGCGCCGCAACGGTCGCGTTCAGGTCGGGAGCGAACATGCTCAATGCGTCCGAGACAGAGCCTTCGTTGCAGACGTACACGCCTTGCGCGTAGCAGTAGATCTGGTCGAAGTTGGCCTTGATGTCAGGCTCGCTGCCGCTGGCCGGGTACGCGTCGTCCTCCCAGCCGTCGAACATGCTCCACAGCAGGAAGGCGCAGACGCCCAGCAACGCGAACAGCAGCAGCACCAGCAGCACGAACACCATGTAGTAGCAGAGTCCCGTGCGCCAGCGACAGAGCGCCGCTACGGTGCCCAGTGCCGCCATGGCCATGACGACGCCGGCCACGCAGATGAGCGCCGTGGCTAGACCGTTAATGGGAGACCAGTACGCCTCCAGCACCTGCACCCAGCCCGTATGACGCACGAACACGGCCACATAGAGCACCAGGGCGCCGCCTAGCGCCAGGAAGACGTTGATGGTGATGAGCAGCAGCACGCTCACAAACTTGGCGAGGCAGTCCACGTAGCCCATGACGGTCCGGCGGCCAAGTCGCGCACATCTGACTATATCGACCAAAGCTGATACGCGAGAAACGATACCGATTTGGACAGGTGTAGCTATTTGCACCGGAAGACGTGTTGCTGCCGCAGGAAAGCCTGACTACATTGTCCAAGCAAAACAAGCAACTACAAATATGGCAATTACAATCGGTATCACTGTATCCTCGATCGTTGATCCGTTAGGCTGTTCGAGCGAGCATCCATCTGGCCGCTGTCGAGTTGAAGCGGTCGTCTGCACCACACGATGGTGGATAGAGCGACGCTTGCGACGCTTTCATTGACGCTCATACGTGCGCTTGTATCTGTCGGACGCTCGCTCGGCTGGATAGTTTGGCAAGAGAGGTTTGCTCTCGGGATGAATTAGAGCTAGCAGACCCATCTCTCTACGCGGGGACGACAAGCGCTCTCTGTTTGAGATCGAGGTGTCGTGGTCAGGCCACTGATCTTGCACTCATCGGCCACAGCACAAGCTTTTTCGTGCTTATAGCGACTTGTCCTGCTTGTCTGCTTGACGCGCCGCAAAAGCAAAAATCCACGAGAAGCAAAAATGCACGAGATCCATCTGCAAAAGCTCCATCTGGGATTGACTCACAAATCCCTTGGCCTGATCGGTCTCAGCTTTACGGCGGAAAAATCACTTTTACTTCAGAGACAGACCAAACAGTCATGGCTCGACTCACAGTGGCAGGGGGCCTCATGGTGCTAGTGAACATCGGCTTCCTGGTGGCCGGCATCTTGCTGCTGCGCTTCAACTCGACGCTCGAGAGCAGCGGCTGGACCGACGCGCTCAAGAACACGAACTACGAGTCCGCGGCGGTCACGGCCACCACGATGCTGCAGGTGCTGGGCATCGCGGCCATTGCGCTGGCGGTGATTGGCATCGTGGGCGCCATCGTGCAGAACCGCCTGCTGCTGCTGCTCTACTCGGTGGTCATGGTGGTGGCCATGTCGGCCTTCGGCGTGCTGGCCGGCACGGCCTTCACGTTCAAGTCAAAGATGACCGACTGGGAGGACGCCACGTTCCCGGCCGACGACCAGGAGACCAAGCTGGCCGAGACCTTCAACGAGGTCTACTGCTACGCCGAGGGCTACTACTACTGCAACAACGCCACGGCGCAGGAAGCCTACGAGACCTTTTTCCCGAACGCCTCTACCGAGCTGGTGAGCCTGCTGCCCAACACCACCGGGATCACGTCGGTCTGCGACGAGCTGGACGGCACGGTGGAAGGCCTGACCACCGTGTGCGAGGCCTGCAACATGTCCACCACGTTCGCCAAGTACGACAAGATCCTAACGTGGGCAGAGTCCAAATGTCCGAGGACGTCTACAACGAGCATTTGGTGCGCCTCATTCCTTTCCACCGGCACTGCTGGTAAAGTGTACGATGGATCTCCCTACGGCCAGTGCCGCACCATTTTCCTGGACGTGGCTATCAGCTGGAGCGGCACCATGGCCATCGCCGGACTGCTGGTAGCAATTGCTGCGGTCGCCATCGTTGCGCTGGCATGTTTTGCCCGCCGCTCGACAAGCGCCTCAAAGGAGCGCCTTACCAAGGTGTAAGTAAGTGAGCAACGGACCGGCTGTCAATATATTTCAAATAGAAACAATATAAGTGCTTTTTATTTGTGCCACACCAATTGTACCCAACTCACTGCTCTTGACAGCGTGGTGGCTGGCTGGCAACAACGCTCCACCCAGTTGCAGCATTTCCGCGCAGAACGGTCCTCTTTCTCTCTCACTATGGCGACCAGCGGCGAGTTCAAGCGCCTGGTGCTCAAGCAGTTCCCGGCCTCGACGGAGGTGGACACGGCCGAGAACACGTACTGGAAGAAGTTCCACGCGCCACAGGAGCTGCAGCAGGTTGGCCCCGTCACGCACATCGACGTGTCGCCCGTGGCGCCGCACCAAGTGGCCATTACGTCCTCCACGCGCATCCACCTGTACAGCACGACCACCAACGAGGTCGTCAAGACCTTCAGCCGCTTCCGCGACGTCGTATACTCCGGTACATTCCGCTCGGACGGTAAACTGCTGGTGGCTGGCGGCGAGTCGCCCCACGTGCAGGTGCTGGACATCAACACGCGCGCCATCCTCCGCTCCTTCAAGGGCCACACGGCCGCCATCCGAAGCACCCGCTTCTCGGCCGACAACGTGCACGTGCTCTCGTGTTCGGATGACAAGACGGCCCGCTACTGGGACCTGCC
The DNA here is from genome assembly GCA_000500225.2 of Phytophthora pinifolia. Taxonomy (NCBI): domain Eukaryota; phylum Oomycota; class Peronosporomycetes; order Peronosporales; family Peronosporaceae; genus Phytophthora; species Phytophthora pinifolia. Next base: position 10,469 of record KV735759.1, on the reverse strand, counting down.
CACGGGCAAGCCGCTGGCGCTGCTGGGCGAGCACTCGGACTACGTGCGCTCGTCGGCGGCCAATCCGTCGTCCCACAACGTCTGGGCCACGGGCTCGTACGACCACACGGTGAAGCTCTGGGACCTGCGCGCGTCGGACCAGACCGTGTCCAAGAGCACCATGAACCTCGACCACGGCGCCCCCGTCGAGACGTGCATGATGATGCCCGGCGGCAGTCTGCTGCTCTCGGCCGGTGGCAACTCGATCAAGGTGTGGGACATTCTCAGCGGCGGCCGGCTGCTCCACTCGTTCTCGAGCCACCAGAAGACCATTACGAGCTTGGGTCTGGATGGCACGGGCACCCGGCTCATGTCGGGCTCGCTTGATGGCCACCTCAAGATCTACGACCTCAAGACGTACGAGCTGGCGCACGGATTCAAGTACAAGAGCGGCGTGTTGGCGTTCGGTATGTCGCCCACGAACTCGCACTTGTTCGCCGGCACGGTGGACGGTATCCTCGCTGTGCGTCGGCGCACTTTGAAGCGGACAGAGCAGCACGACCTCGCCAACCGTCAGGCGATCATTCGTGGCGGCAGCTACAAGTACTTCCTGCGCGGCAAGAACGCCAAGCCGACCGTCGCCGACTTCACGGTGGCCACCACCCGGCACAAGCGCATCCAGCCGTACGACCGCGCGCTGCGGAAGTTTGACTACAAGAAGGCGCTGAACGAGGCCTTGGACACACGCTCGCCCGTCGTGGTGGCCAGCATGCTGGAAGAGCTGCGTCTGCGTGTCGGACTCAAGCGCGCGCTGGGGGAGCGCGACGAGGAATCGCTCGAGCCGCTGCTGGCTTTCCTGATCAAATACGTGACGGACCCAAAGTACGCGTCGCTGCTGATCCAAGTGTGCACGATCGTGTGCGACCTGTACGCGCCCAAGCTGAGCCAGTCCATGCTCATCGACAGCCTGTTCGTCAAGCTGCGCGAGAAGCTCAACGAAGAGCTTCGCGTGCAGAAGCAGGTGCTCGGCGTCGTGGGCATGATGGACTCGCTCATGGCCGCCCAGTCCAACGGCACGCTTAGTGCGGCAGCCAGCACTTAGATTAGACGACAAAGACGACGCTGAGCTAGATACATCTCCCAATTGCGTACGCTCGGTTGTTCTCGTTCCTTCCCATGATCATGAAGTCAAGCAGAAGAATGTGCAACAGGGCAGCACGCCCATCAATGTGTGCGCCAACTCGCTTTCGCTCTCGTGCTTCCCTGGTCCTCCACTATTCGCTAGCTGCGATCCTCCGGTTGCCGCCCTCCACCCACGTCCGTTAACAACAATCTATCTAGAAAGGGTGTGGATGACCTTGAGCACGTCCTCGAACTCAATGTTCTCCTGGACCTTCTTGGCCTGCATCTGGTTGTCCTCGTTGCGGGTGATCTGAATCTCGTTGTCCGCAACCGTCCACTTCTCAGCTGTAACAAGAGTAGAGCAAAGCGTCAGGATACAGCTTCAACGGCGTAAAGTCAATAACGGACGCCGCCACGTACCAGCGACAATGTCGGCGATTTCAGCGTCAGACACGTTGAGCTTGGCCTTCAAGACGTCCGAGGAGATGGCGCTGTGGCTGCGGCTGATGGCCGTCAGGATGTAGGCGCGCACCGACTCCAGGAAGCCCGGCACCTTCTCCGCGAAAGCCGCGTCCGTCTTCCAGAAGTCCTCGAACAGGCACGACTGCAGCATGAAGCCTAGGTTCAACGCCGCCACCACATTGGCGTCCTGCAATTGCACAGCATAAAACATCACTTCAATTAGTCCCTCGATATCAACAAAATGGATGCAGCGAGAGCTTCGCATCATAAAGAGTTTGTGGCTGGGAGCGCATCGTACCTCGTGGATGCTCTCGGGCACCATCGTGGAAGCGCCAGTGAAGAACGTGGAGGGAAGCGCCATAATTCCCTTGATCAGCACGGTGGCGACCTTCTCGGCGTTGACCGTGGCAGGGTACACCTGGTACAGCTTGAGCAAGGCCAGGTTGGCGTCGATGTCAACCGACGAGTTCTGCACCTGCTCGGCCAGGTAGGTCTCTAGAGGGGCCACGTTGGCCTGCTCACAGAAGCCGCGGCCATTGTGCACCACCTGCAGCTGCTGCTGCGTGGCCGAAGCGCCCTCCGCCGTTACGAAGTCCACGGTCGTCTGCTGCTGGAAGGCCGGCATGCTGAACGATACGCTGCTGGGTTTCTTGTGCTCCCTTCGGCGATTGGTTGGGAGGCATCGAATATGCGATTTCGAAGGCTACTACATTCGGATTTGAGGGGTATGCAGGATAGAAGGATTCTAGCACGGCTATAAGAAAAGACTCGTCACATGGCTACAGCAGGTGCAAGCTCAACCGCTTTGCCGCATCGTTCAAAGCTGAAGCAAGTGCTACCTTCAGCCATTCCAGCCATCGTTCAGTCGATGGATAGTGGCGATCGGTCGGCTCTGCTTTGTCGTCTGCAACAGCGAGCTCCAGCCGTGTACATGGGGAAGAAGTCGCTGCTGCGCTCGCCCGCCGTCTGCGTCCCGAACCGCCTCCGATCGAACCAGGAAAAAGAGCACAACAGCGACAGCAGATACAACGGCAACGTTGACACTACTGGAGAGACCACGATGCAGCGCTCCGCTTCCGATGCTGATCCTCGCATTGAAGCAGCCACGTCATTATCATCATCAGGAGTACTTACGACATCGTTATCCACTTCCGACTTGCGCCGCTCCAAAGCGGTGGTGGTGCTCCGCCGCTGCGAAGACCTGAACGTGCGCACAGGCGGCTTCCAGAAGATCGAGGAGGCCGCGCATCGACTGGATATCCGGCGGCAGCGGCACCAAACTGCCGACAAAATAATGAGCTCAGGACGCTCAAACTGACTTGATTAAAGTATGCACCACTTTTCCATGATATTTTTCGCCATCTCACATTTATTTTTCTATCGAAATGCTGAGCAAGGATGGCGACGTGACGGAGGAGGACGAGGTGGACATGGACGCCCAGGCGCGGCTGCAGATCGTCACACTAGGCATGAAGCAACAGGCGGACGAGCTGCTGATGGCCCGCGAGCTGGACAAGGCCCTAACGCTGTACCGCGAGCTGCTCATGCACCTCACGCGCTCGCAGGTGACGCTTCTACAGCAACGGGAGCCCGTGGTCTCCTGCCGAATGAATGTGCTGGCGGCGCTGAGCAAGGCCAAACGCTGGAACAGCGTCGTGACGGAGGCAGCGGAGACGTTGGCCGTGTTCGCGGAGCTTGAAAGGGCCGAGCAGCCCCAGCACACGACGAAAGAGGAGCAGGAACGGCAGAACCAGGTGCTGGCAAGAGCCTACTACTTCCGTGGCTTTGCCCACTTGAAGCTGGGCTTTTTGCAGCCGGCGCAGCAGGACTTCCGCCGAGCGATGGAGCTGAATCCAGAGGACGAGACCATCCAGGCCGACTACAAAGAGCTCCAGGCGGCACTGCAAGCTGAGCACCGAGTCAAGCAGTTCCTGGCGTCATCGATGAAGCTCTTCCAGGCCGGGAAGTACCAATCGGCGGTGGACGCGTGCCTGAGCGCGCTGAGAGAGAGCCAACTGCTGCAGAAGACGGAGCTCACGGGGTTGATTCATGGCAACTTGGCGGCAATCTACGTAAAGATGAAGGATGACACCAAGGCGATTGCGCACTTCAAGCGCACGATGTTGCTGACGCGGTGTGGTGGCGAGCCCACGTCCGCGCAGAATGAAAGGGTCTACGATATCCTGGACAGCTTGGCGGGGTGTTATGCACGCAAGCGCGACTACAGCTCGGCGTTGTCGGTTATTGAGGACCAGGTTAAGCTGTTCCCGCTGTGCCCCGAGAGGAAAGCCCGCGAGGCTGTAATGTTCCTGAATCGTGGACGCATCTGCTTCAATGTGGGGAGGTATCCTGAAGCTCAGGAGCACCTGGAGAAGGGGTATAGCGTGGCGAACACGGCTTCAAACCAACTGGACGTTGCGCTGACTTGCGCGTTTTGGCTAAGTAAGGCGTACGCCCAGAACAGCAAGGCAGAAGAGGCCATGGCGACGCTGGATGGAGCCATTTCGAGTGCGGAAAAGGAGGGGAATACTGCGAGTATCGCAGAGCTTCTGGACAAGCTCTTGATGGCCAGAGTGGATCTGCTGGACCCAGACACAGAGACTAACGCTGCCGCGACCGAGCGTTCATCACTCAAGGACCCGCTGCGAGAAGCCCAGCTTTGGCGCACTGCTGAATACTTCCAGGGTGGGCGACAGATTGCCAGTCTCGTGCGCACAGCAGAAGTGCTATATCACGTTTTGCAGGTGAAGGAGGACGCCGGCATTGATGAAGGTCGATCCGACATGTTGCGCGCTATAGCATTGGTGGACGGCGTGAACATTAGCAAGCTGTCAACGTCCGAAGCCGCAAGTTTCGTGAATCTGGCGCTGGCAAAAGTCGACTTGCTGTTGGCGGACACGCCAACAAACCGGCGAGATGCGAAAGAGTTGCTGGTAAAGTTGCTGCACGAGCTGGAGCTACCCGGTGGCGCGGATCCGTCCTGCAAGCAGCAACTTCGGGGCGGTGCACTTCTCAAATTGGTAGATGTTTGCAGTCGGGAAGAAGGGGACGAGTCTGATGACGACGTTCGCACGTTTCTTGAAGAGGCTTGTGACTTCCTTCGTTTAAGCCAGAGGGCGTCGGCCGCACGGCTTTGGTTGCTGCCAAGGATCGGGCAGTGGAGAGCTGCTCGTGGTGATCTTGTGGGTGCTGAAGAGGTTCTGGAGGAAAAGGTGAAGCTTCTGCGTGGCTCGTCAGAGGCAGAGATGGATCGCTTGTACGAATCGCTTGTGGGGCTCTGTGTGGTGCAAATTAGGCTAGGAAAGCTTGGCAAGGCCACGCTAGTCTTGGATGAAGTCGAGAAGCTCCCCGTTGCTGAGCGGGCCAACGAGCTAGCCGTCATTAAGGAACGGTTGGAAGCTGACGTGCTCGCGGCTAGGAAGGAGAAGCAGAAGAAGTCCAAGGAAGCTGAGAAGGCCGACACTTTACAGCACTATTCTCCGGCTGGACACTTTTTCCTTTGCGGGATGGGTCAGGTCTGGTGGGGTCGATGGTGCGGTCCGGTGGTTGTCTGTGTAGCCGCCGTCGCTGTGTTTTTGATGCTTGCATGAGCAGGCCTACCCTTCACGCTGGCAAGCGTGAGAAATATACCATGATGGATATAACCTATCTAGACCACGATATAGTGGCAAAGCCGTGTTGCGTCTTCGGAATCTCTTTCTCGGCGCTTGTGTGCTTAGTTTACCAATAGTTTGCCGAATTGATCAGCTATTTGCTCGGTTTCGTCTTCCTCCTCATCGCTCTCCTCCTCCTCATCTTGTTCATCAGAACTTTCCTCCTCCTCGTCCTCCTCTTCCTCCGACGTTCCTTCCTCCGTCTCCGCTGCAGCTTCTACACGCACCAAATCCACATCAGCAAGACAGTCGAACCCCCACATCCATTTGCACTCCCCACCTATGGCATCGTGCTGCTTCATGGCATCCAGCAGATCCCGCACAAGGCGGTTGTTGGGCTCCACCTCCAGAACTACAGCCTCAACACGTCAGCAACCCCTCACCAATACGTCCAATCCAGTTGGGAAGCTTTTGCTTACTCTCCAAAGCTGCTCGTTCCGCCTCGACGCTGTCTCTCTCCTGGACGCTCTTGAGGAACTTAGTAAGCAGACTCACTGGCGCCTTGCCTGGCGCCCAGGCACCGTCCACCTGCTCGTCCCAGACCTTCTCCACGCATTCAGGACCGCGTGTGTCCCCTGCCTTGGCCTCCGCCTCCAACATCTTCAACAATGTCACTCGCGTCGTTTCGCGCTCACGTCCTGTAATAAAGGCACCACTTTAATACAGGACTCTCTTCATTAACGTCCAATCCGCGTTCGGTAATTCCACATCGATGGCGTCGAACGGCGTGAAGCAGGAGGACGTCAAGGCCGAGGGCGAACAGGACGACGCGCTGGTCAAGCTGGAGGCGGACGAGAGTAAGGACGGCGTCAAGACCGAGGCGGACGGGATGCACGTGAAGGCGGAGTCCAAGGACCGCGTCAAGACCGAGAACGGACTCGTTAAGACGCAGACAGAGGCGTCCAACGGCGTGAAGAAGGAGGAGAAACAGGAGAAGCAGGAGATACAGCAGGTTGAACCAGCAGTTGTCGATGTAAAGCCTATGGCCAAGAGGGAGCGGACGGTCAAGAAACACGAGGAGAGCAAGCAGCAGGAGGAAGAGGACCGTTCCCACATCCGCCGCAAGGCTGTACTGTGTGACGCGGGGCTGTGGGACTCGATCCAGTGGACGGTGACTGCTGGTGCGGAGGTGGACGCCGGTCAGCGGCTCGGCTCGGCTGGGAAACTGGAGCAGGGCAACCAGCGGCCCATGTCGGCGCCGTGCAAGGGTCGACTGTACATCCTGACGAAGGAGCAGTCGGACGAGCTTATCCTCGACAAGAAGGAAGGGGCATCTGCAATGAGGACGGTGGCGTTTGTCGAGTACTGCATCCACCCTGTACGCAACGGCCGCACATGCTTGATGTGCCTGGCGGTCGTGGACGACGACGAGCAGAATGAAGACATGGAGAGCGTCAACGTCGTCTCGCACGGACAGGTCATTCGACTCAATGTCGAGGAAGCAAGTGCGTGGATGCAGCCCAAGTATCAGTGGGTTAAACCATGGGGGGACTGACTTATTGTGCGGCTCGTTCTGGCGATAGAAAAATTCGACTCGGACAACATTAGGCGCCAGCTTGGTGCGAAGAAGCTGTCGTTGGTGCTGGATCTCGACCACACACTGCTGCATGCCGTGCGCGTCGACGATGTGATCGGTGAAATCGCTCAATCAGGTTCGATAGCAATAGGCAACGTGCGCGGGTTTCCGTTTTTGGGTCGTTAACACTGTGGGCTGTGGATTTGGATGTTTGCAGACGACATTCGCTTCTTCTTCATCCCGGGGCTTGCGCAGCAACACGTGGTGAAGCTACGACCCGGGCTAACCCAGTTTTTGACGGAGCTTTCCGCGTTGTACGACCTCTTCATCTACACGCACGGCACCCGGCTGTACGCTGAGCAGATTGTCAAGATCATCGATCCGGACGAAACCTACTTCAAGAACCGGATCGTGGCACGGACTGACACGCCAGACATGCTTCACAAGTCGCTCAAGTTGCTCTTCCCTTCGTGCGACGACTCGATGATTCTGGTTCTCGATGATCGGATCGATGTGTGGAAGGAGAACGAAGGGAACGTCTTCCTTATCGAGCCCTACCACTACTTCAAGTGTACTTCGGAGCTCAACAACGCGTCGGGACGGGGCGTTGTAGGCATCGAAGAGGCCGATTCCGAGGCCACCGAGGACATCCATCTCGCACAGTCTACAACGGTTCTTAAGGTACGATAGGAAGCCCGGAAAGCAGCCTACTTCGGAACGTTAAACCTCACCTTTGTATGCTCGGAACGTGTTTAGCATGTGCACGAAGCGTTTTACGCTGGCCACGAAACTGGAATGAGAGGAACGACAGCCGAAGAGCAAATGGCTGGCAACGGCCGCGACGTCAAGGCGATTTTGAGCGAGGTAAGTCGTTGTTCTTGGGGCCTTGTCTGCGATTCGTGTGGGGATTGACATGCGCTATGTATTCCCAGCAAAAATGCGCGATTCTGCACGGTTGCCGTCTCGTTTTCAGCGGCGTGTTCCCCATCGCTGGTCCCCAGAGCCATGAGTCTCACTATCTGTGGCGTCTGGCGGTGGACTTGGGTGCTACTCCTAGCATGACGCTCAGTGATTTCCCGCTCACACACCTCGTGATCCACCCAGAACGGCTGGGAACTTTAAAGCACGTCCAGGTTGGTAAACTATCGTGAGATTCCATTGAATCTTGTGATTCGGATCTAATCGGAGTTGTTGTGTTCTCCTCACAGGCGAAAAAGATACCCGGAGCGTTCATTGTGACGCCCGAGTGGATCCTTAAGTGCGCTCGCTCGTGGTCTCGCGTCTCTGAGCAAGACTTCCTTGCGGACGAATGGAAAGCCAAGCACACGAAGCAAGAGCCTGAGGAGCAGGCGGAAGATGCCAGCGTGACGACTGAGGCTCGTGTCCCCTCGGAACCGCCAACTGAACCGGCAGCGGGCTCTGGTGATGAGACCAACGGGAGCCAGCCGTCTCCACCCGAGGAGAAGCCAGCGGCAAGTATCTTCGTCAAACCCGAGCAGGGAGGTGCGAAGAGGAGCAAGCAAGTGACGTTCGCAGCGGTACTTAACGACTCTGGAAATCATCCAAGCGAGGACGGCCAAGAACGAAAGGTAAGCAGGACTCGAGTGATTCGCCGGCCGCGAACACTTGCGGCTGCACCCGTCGCCGCTGGCGTCGTGGCGACTGGAGGAACATTTGATTTCCTGTCAAAGATCAAAGCAACCAAGCGCGAAGGACCTCGTACCAGTGTCAAGGTCAAGAAGGTCCTCGAAGACACAAAGAAGAAGGTGCGTCCAGCTTCCCCTCCGAAGGATATGGACGATGCTTTTCTGCGACTCATGGAGGCGGAGGAGCGTGAAAATGAGGAGGAGGAGAAGCGCAAGCACTCGTCGAAGGACATCAAAGTCCAGCTTCTCTCTCGACGGGCTCAGAAAGACAAGAACAAGCGAGCGCATGAGGCTGCTGCGGCTGAGGCTGGTAACAAGCGGGTGCGACTTGCCACTACGGAAGACGCTGAACACGCCGCCGAGGAGGAGGAAGAGGTTTGTTGGGTGCTGCGTAACTTGCTGTCGAGTAGTGCCTTGCGTTGACGACGTCGTGTTTCCCTTTGACCAGCTGGACGACCTGGAAGCGGACATCCTCGGGGACCTATAAAACAGCATATTTCCCCGCTTAAACACAACCCGGTGCGGTGGAAGAAGGAATCGACCTTACCCGTACGCCCACCACTTGTCGTGGACACCGACAGTCAGTAGGCAGGTCTAGTCGTTCGCGAGCCGCCGAATCCCTTCTTTCAGCGCTTCGTGGCGGGCATTGGCCTCGTTCAGCAGCACGTCTTTGTTGGCGATGATGGTGCTGAGCTCGGCGACGCACTGCTGCAGGGCTTCCACCTGCTTCTGTTGTTTGTCCAGCTCGACGAGCTGCTCGTCCTTGTCGTCTTGGAGCCGCTGGACCTGCAGCTTGAGCTCCTCGATCTGCCCTTCTCCGGCCGCGATGGGCTCGCCCTTGTGGGCTACCAGATCATCCAGTTCCCAGATTCGATCGCCGAGCGGCTCCGGCTCGGCAATTGCCTCCTCCACCTGCTTGACAGGCGGCTGGGCCCTGCTCTTCTGCCCCTTGAGCTGCCGCATGACGACCTTCCCTTCAC
>KV735742.1:783-26768 GCA_000500225.2 Phytophthora pinifolia | reverse complement strand
ACGCGGATATCAATCAATGGCGAAACTGTGGTGCGAAGAATTGATTGCTCGTGAATGTAATCAGATTCATTGCTCACGTTAGGGCCGTAGATGGTAATTTCAAGCTCGTCGACGGTGCGCTCGAGTTCGTCGATCCGATCGCGGCCTCGTCCGTAGTGCTTCGAGCACTGCAGATATCCCGAAGCTCTGTTGGTCATCGTCTTGAACCCGACTTGGACACTCGAGTGGAGCGGTACACTGACTTGCGCGCTGGTTTAACCAAAGCAGCAAGGATGGTGCCTCGCGGAGCTGCACACTGACACAATCACTTCAGCGATTCGACGCAGCTCTGCATCACGATCAGAGGCTGACAAGTTGTTGCTGACATCGTTTAAGGTTCACCTGCCCAGCAACCAGGAACTCTAGTCGTCGTCGTGGCTGGATTCTCTATCTGCGTCGCTTCTTCTGGCTCCTGTTGTTGCCGCCCTTAGACTTCCGCGAATTGGTTTTCTTCTGCTTGCCCAACGCGCCCTTAAGCGGCTCGAAGACGCTTTGACCGAGACCGAAGTGTTTGTCTTCGTTATACGCTGCTCCATTGAGCTGATGCAGATGCCGCCGATGATAGTACGCGATAGGGATGGCAGGGATGTAGCGCGGTTGATTAAATTCACTCTTGGGAAGGTCGGCTCCAGTAACATCAACGTCGCTAGGAAACTCCACGTTGGGGCTCTGTACAGTGAACACATCCACGGCAGTGTGTTTGGCCTCTTCGGTCTGTTTCTCCTTTTCGCGTTTCCGCTCTTGTGCGTCGCGATCGAACACGTCCAGATGCAGCTCGTTGTCAGTGATGAGACGAAACCCGGCAGGATACATGGCCCCAGGCCACGTCGTCGTGAATTGCTCCTCGAGTACGTGCAACGCCCCACTGGTAGAGACGGCTAGCACGCTCTGTCGTGTACGGTCCCAGGCCAGAGCCAGCACGCCATCTTTCACCCCAGCGTTATGCTGAGCCGTGGTTTTTCCCAGAGCAGAGGCCCGATGCCACGTGAACAAGCCGTTCTCGCCAACATGCCGGTGGCGCACTACAGGCGTCCCAACAACAAACTCCTCGCCTCGACTGAAACAACACACAGCCCAAGGTGCACGCACAGCTCCCGTCGAGTGGAGGGCCAGCTCACGCAAGCCCAGTGGATGTTCCTCGGTAGTAGCCGACACGTCGACCCACTCACTCTCAGCGGCTGGCTCTTCCACGGCCGGATTCAAGGCGAACTCGTGGATTCCCTTCGAGCTTGTCAGTAGTATTGCAGTCTCATTCAAGCTGACACAGAGATCCACGAGCTGGATGATGACATTCAGCTTGAGGCTGTCCATGCACAGCAAAGTGACAGCGCTCAACACCGCCAGCGTCGATTTTGACGTGGCGCAGTAGATGCGCTTCCCCGAGCGTCCGTATCGCGCGCAGGACGCGAGCGTTGGGTGGCGCGAGCTGTTTTGCGGTGTAGGTTGGGTGACCTCCGTGTTTTCAAGCGGAACGCTCTGTAACTCGGTGCGTTCGCCTGAAATGACATCCAGCAGCACCGGTCGCGAGTTCCAAAAGCTCACAACCACCACCTTTGGATCGCAGGGGTGCGCACTCAAAGAAGTGATGGTGCCGTCAAATCGAAATGCCGACACGAGCGTGGCGGCCTCCACGTTCCACACACAGAGCCTCGCACGGCCACTCGCACGGCGAGTGGACTTCTCTTCACAGCCCGCAAACAGCCAGCGGGAGTCGCAGGACCACGCGCACTGGGAGACCACTTTCAGTGCTGTTTTCACGACACGGAGATCCGCCAGCGTCAATACAGTGCCGCTTTCTGGCGTGTCAGCCTCGTCCTCCGTCTTAGTCTCCTCACCCTCTTCACGCACGGTCTCCTCCGCTTCCACTTCCGCTTCCTCCTCCTCCTCCGTCGCCACGTCCTCCACGGAAGCTGCATCCTCCGTCCTCTCCTCTTCGTCGTCCTCCACGGACGCGTCGTCATTTACGACGGACCCTTCAGCATCAGCCTTAGGCTTCTTCACTCCGTCGGCCGCATTGGCCGAGTCGTTCTCCTGTCCGTCCCCCGCCTCAGCAGCTTCAGATGCCTCCGCCGGCAGCGCGATGAGCGTCGGGTCCAGCTCGCGCGTGATGACGCGTACAGTGGTATTGTCCCAGATAGTGACGCGGCCGTCGCGCTCGCCGACGGCCATGAGCGTCTGCGAGGCGTTGAGCGACAAGCAATTGGCCTGCTGCGTGTCCTCCAGACATCTCCAGGCCGCCGCGCGGCGCGACAGGAGGTGTTTCTGCAGGTAGTCGTCATCATCCTCCACGCATGGCACATCATTCCTTGAGTCTGGCGCCTCGATCTCGACTTTAGAGGTCTCTACAACCGCCGCACCCTCTCCAGTCAGGGGTTTCTCACCTTCTGCGGCCAATTGCGCGGCTTCTGCGGGGAATTTTGGCGCCGGAGTGGGCCCAATCGACGCACTATACACTGCGGATGCTGCCAATGCAAGTTGCTTCTGCCGACGCTGCTCCTGAAGCCGTTCCTCGGCGTGCACGATGCGCCGTAGCGCTTGGTTCCACATCGCGATGCGTGCGGGTCAGGAGTGATGGTTTTGACCTGACGTTAGTGAGGCCTATGCCACTATACCGGGATAGTGACATCAGTTGAAGTCGCACACTTCCCCTTTCTATCTAGATCTCCGGATGAAAAAGGCGATGAAGACTGCTGGCTTGCTGGCCGAGAAGGTAACGTACCCAGCCGTTCGCCGCGGGGACCTGGTGGAGACGCTGCACGGCGTGCAGGTGGCGGACCCGTACCGCTGGCTGGAGGATCCGGATGCACCCGAGACGCGCGAGTTCGTGGCCCAGCAGAACGACGTGACGCAGCGCGTGCTGGCGCAGATGCCATTCGTGGCCGAGACTAAGGCGCGCATGACCGAGCTGTTCAACTACGAGAAGTTCTCGGCTCCGCGCAAGCACGGAGGCAAGTACGTGTTCTCCAAGAACGACGGGCTGCAGAACCAGAGCGTGCTGTACATCCAGGACGAGCTGCACTCGGAGCCGCGTGTGCTGCTGGACCCCAATCTCCTAGCAGCTGACGGCACGGCCGCGCTGTCCAGCCGGGCCTTCTCGGAGGCCAAGCTCCAGGACGGCAAGCTCTTCTTCGCTCACGGCATCTCGAGAGGAGGCTCGGACTGGCAGACCATTAAGGTCATGGCGGTGCACGACGGCAACAAGATCCTGGAGGATACCGTGGAGTGGGTCAAGTTCTCCAGTATCTCGTGGACGCACGACGACAAGGGCTTCTTCTACTCGCGCTACCCGCCGCCGGCCACGATGAAGGAAGACAAGCACGACGACGCCGCCGGCCCCAAGCGAGGCACGGAGACGGACGCCAACATGAACCACCAGCTCTGGTACCACACGCTGCACACGCCGCAGTCCCAGGACAAGCTGGTCTACGCCTACCCTGCCGAGCCGACCTTCAACGTCGGCGCCGAGGTCTCGGACGACGGCAAGAAGCTGCTGCTGTACGTGCAGGACGGCTGCAAGAACGCCAACATGATCCACGTGGCGGATCTGAGCGCCTTTGACGCCTTCTTGCAGGGCCCCCGCGACTCGCGCATCCCCGTGACCAAGCTGGTGGACACGAACGACGCGGCGTTCTCGTACCTCCTGAACGACGGCGACTACTACTACTTCAAGACCAACGCCGACGCGCCGCGCGAGCGGGTGGTGCGCACCAAGCTCGGAGACGGCAGCGCTCCGCCGGTGTGGGAAGAGGTGATCCCGGAGCAGCCCGACGCCGTCGTGATCGAAGGCGTGCACCCCGTCGCGCCCAACCTGCTGGTTGTGCAGCTCGTCAAGGACGTGCACCACGAGCTGCACGTGTACGACCTGGACGGCGCGTTCCAGTACGAGCTCGCTCTCCCCAGCGTCGGCACGGTCGGAGTCGCCAGCAAGCGCACCGAGTCCGAGCTCTTCTACCACTTCATCTCGTTCCTGTACCCGGGCTCGATCTTCCGTGTGGACCTGTCGACGCAGGGCGCCACGCCGCATGCCGCGCCCGAGGCCGAGCTCTTCCGGGAGACCAAGGTCAAGGGCTTCGACCCCACGCAGTTCGAGGCGGAGCAGGTGTTTTACCCGTCCAAGGACGGCACCAAGATCCCCATGTTCCTGGTCAAGCGCAAGGATGCGCCGAAGAACGGCGACTTGCCCGTGTATCTGTACGGCTACGGAGGCTTCAACATCTCGCTCACGCCGGCCTTCAGCGTGTCGCGGCTGGTGTTCGTCCAGCACTTCAAGGGGATGCTGGCGCTGCCCAACCTGCGCGGAGGCGGCGAGTACGGCGAGCAATGGCACCAGGATGGCATGCTGCACAAGAAGCAGAACGTGTTCGACGACTTCCACGGGGCTGCCGAGTACCTGATCAAGGAGGGGTACACGACGCCAGCCAAGATCGCAATCCACGGCGGCTCGAACGGGGGGCTGCTCGTCGCGGCGACCAGCAACCAGCGTCCGGACCTGTACCGCTGCGTCGTGGGCGCTGTGGGCGTCATGGACATGCTGCGCTTCCACAAGTTCACCATTGGCCACGCGTGGCGCTCGGACTACGGAGACCCGGACGTGGCCGACGACTTCCACTACATCCGACGCTACTCGCCAGTGCACAACGTGCCGCGAGCGGACAGCGCCAGCATGCACAAGCTGGCGGAGCGCGGCGGCTTCCCGTCGGTGCTGCTCACCACGGGCGACCACGACGATCGCGTGGTGCCTCTGCACTCGTACAAGCTCATCGCGGAGCTGCAGCACCAGCTCGGCAGCTCGGAGGCGCAGACGAACCCTCTGCTCATCCGCATTGACACCAAGTCGGGCCACGGAGCTGGCAAACCCACGGCCAAGATCATCGAGGAGACGTCCGAGGTCTTCGCCTTCATCGCGTGGAACCTCGGCGCTCCGTTCGTGGCGTAAACTGCTTGCGAGCGGCAGTCCGGATCGCTGCAACGTCGTGCTGTCAACAGCAACATGAGGAACCCGATCAGGAATTTCAACTTTCACGATGAGCTCTCGCCCGATACTTGGTAATAAACTACATTGACTCGGCACTGCCCTTCTGCATGCACAGGTCTGCGAGCTGGCGACGTTGATGCTAACGTTTCACAGGGTTTCGATGGCCTCCTCAGTGGCTTCCTCGAGCACTGCTCGACACGCCAGCATAGCCTCGGGGTCGCACAAAAGGCTCACCGGTAGACTGCCCTCAAACTGCAGCTGCGCCTTTCCTGTTGGCCCGAGCTCGTACGTGTTGGAGCCTTGGACCCGCATGGTACACTCCATTGCCTTCTGCAAGGTCAGGAACGCGTCGTTGATTCGATCGCTCGTCAGCGACGAGAACCCTCGCTCCACGCCAGACATGAGCTCGGTGATTGCCGACACGGGCGAGCCTAGCAGAGGAGGGGGGAGCGCTTTCAAGGCTGCCTGGACGGTTTGAAACAGAGCGCTGTCCAGCACGGTAAAGTCCGGCGAGTACGGCGGCAGGTTCTGCAGTTGGATGTTCCAGCCCTCCTTGCGTCCTTCGTCTGCGAACGCGACGTCACCCGAGGACCGAATCTTGGCGCTGTCTTGCTGGATGTAGATCGGGCCTTGCATGAGATGTGGCGGCATTTTCTGCCGGATCGCCGGGAGAATCAACTCGGTGATCATCCGCTGCACATCGTCCTTTGTCACCGTTTCCATCGGCACAAACGTCGTCTGGGAGACGTGCGTCGCGGGCTTCAGATCGACCTCCTGGCCCAGTAATGGCTGGGTCTCTTGCCTCACAAACGGCCACGTGCCAATCTTGCCGTCAAAGTACTCGTTCCTCTGCGGGTCCCACTGCGGCCGCGCCACTGCCGCCATGAACATGACCTTGGTCTTCTTCTCTCTTGGCAGCGAAAACCACTTCATATTGATGTGCACCACATTGTGCATGTCGTCAAAGAGCCCGTTGGACCGCACTTTGCTGGCACAGTACCGTAGCCGCTCCAGCTTGTTCCTGTCCGTGAGCGACGGCTTGATGGAATTGATGCTGGGGCTGCCGTCCTCCTTCAGCAGCTCATACAAAGTCGTCTTGGGGATTCCCACAGCCGTGGCTAGTGCACGGATGGAGCCCCGCTGGGCCAATGGGATCTCCTTCACGCGCTCCAGCTCCACAGACCAGTCGCGCTTGCGTCTTCCGCGCCGTCCGACCTTCCGTGACGCGACGTCGCACACCTCGTCGCCTGCTTCAAGGCTCTGCACGGCGCGCTTCCAGAGCCGCGAGACGGTGCGGCGGTCCACGCGGAACTCACTGGCGGCGTCCGTGACGGCGTGACGCACCAACTTGGTGGTGCCTTCCACACGCCGTTTCATGAGGAAGTCCAGCATGGCGCGGCGCTCGTCGTACGTCAAGTTCTTGCTGCCGCGCTCCTTCCAGGCGCTAGTTTTCTTGTCGGACGAAGATACGGAGGACGTCGAGTCTTCTGTTGTGATGGACGGCTCCGAGACGGAGAGCAGCGCCGCCGTCATGGGCTCGGCGGAGCTCGGAGGCAGCTCGGCCATGCTGATCTTCCCAAGGAATTTTTTTTTCGGAATTGGTTTTTGGAATTTTGTTGAGTGGAGGAGACAGTTCAGGCTGGACGCAAGGGGCGGTTGCCGGTCTCATTGGCTGAAAAGACAACATTCTGTCCTGGTTGAGGTGGCGCACACCAAGTCAACTTCAACGTGAAGCGACTGCAACTTGACCAAGCCGAACGAAGTTGAACATTATTCATTGAATTCTCACTTTGGAGGGGCATTCAGGACGGACTGACAGGTCGTCAAGGCCTCGCGCTTGCACAAGACGCTCACGGGGAGACTGCCGTCGTGCTGCAGACTCGTCTCGGTCGCGTTTTCTTGCGAGTCAAAGTCGTTCGACCCGCCCAATAGCATCACGCACTCCATCGTTTTTTGCAGCGCCAGGTATGCATCGTTAATTTGCTGACTCGGAAGAGCAGCAACTGCTCGCTCCATGCCAGCAACGAGCTCTTCAATGGCAGGCAGCGGCACGACCACGCTGCGCTGTCGCAGGGACATCGGTTCCGGATAAATACTCTTGAGGAAGCTGTGGTTGAGTACCACAAGCTCGGGGCTGTATGCTGGCTGGTATTGCACGCGGATATTCCAGCCGTCTGTGCTGCCATGCTCCGCTACCACCGGGTCGTCCGGTGTAAGTCGCACTTGTTGGCTGTCCAGCTGGATGAAGAGCGGCCTGTTCTGCAACGACCTGGGCATCTTCGCCTTAATAGCAGGGATAACATGGTCCGTGATCATAGCCTGGATCTCCTTCTTAGTGATGGTCTCCACGATGCGAAATACTCGACCAGTCTGCGTTGACGCTTGGTCCCAAGCAAATAGGTTCTCGGTGTACGTTCCCAGCGGCAGAGGTGGGTCGGCTATCAGGAATGGCCAGACACCCAGCTTGCCGTCAAACTGCTGCTGTCGCTCCTCGTCCCATTGCGGCCGAGCCACAGCCACCAGAAACATGACCTTCGTCTTCTTCGAGTCGCGACTGCTTGGAAGCGAGCACCACTTGGTGTTGATGTGCACCACGCGGAACATGTCGTCGAACACGCCACTGGGCTGGATCTTGTTGTAGCAGAACCGCAGTCGATCCCACTTGTTCTTGTCGGACAGCGCTGCTTTGATTGAGTTGGCGAGCGTCGGCTTGACGTCTTGACCTGGCTCGGGACGGTCGTCGCCAGCGACGGCACCTCCAGACTCTTCGTTGCGCAGCAGGCGGAAGAGCGTAGTGCGCGGGACGCCCACCGCCGAGGAAAGCGCTCGTAGCGAACCGCGCTGGTTGAGCGGCAGCTGCTTGACGCGCTCCAAGGCGGCCGAGTAGTCCTTCTTCTTGCGGCCGCAGTTGCCGCGCTTCCTGGACAGCACCTGTTTCATCACGACGTCGGTGGGCGCGCCCACGTCCAGCGCCGCCTTCATGAGTTTCCAGATGCGCGACACCGTGTTGCGGTGCACCTGAAACCTCTCGGCAGCGGCGGTGATGACTGCGCGTGGCAAGCGCGCCTCGCCCTGGCTGTGCTTGAGCAGGTAGTCGGCCATGGTGAGCCGCTCCTCGTCCGTCATGTTGGGCTTGTGTCGCACCTGCTGCTTGGTCTCTGGCGACTCAGTGGCGGCCGCCAGCACCGAAGCGTCCGGGAGGAACGAAGCGCTCTCCCCAATCTCCTGCTGCGGACTCGCCATGGTCGAACCCAGACTGAGCTCCCCATCATCTAATTCCGGACAGTATCGCTTTGACCAATCGTCGAATTTAGAGTCTCGATTTGGCCAATGACCGTCGTGTAAATGTCCCGAAAAGAGCGCGCGCCGCGTGGATTGAAGACATAGAAACAGACTGCATGATGCTCAAGTACCAGAAGTGGCTCGTCGCCTTCGTGGCGCTGCTCGCGCTGTGGCTGCTTCTGCTGCGGCTGGCGGCTGACCACGTGCAAGACTCGCGCGTGCTGCAGGTGGTCACGGTGCTGCCCATGTACGCGCTCGTGGCCTTCGGCGCATACTCGCTGGGCGCCATTGCGCTATCGGTCATGGCGGTGCAGGATTTCCCCGAAGCATCCAAGGAGCTGGACCGGCAAGTGGCCGAGGCCAAGATCGATCTCGCCAAGAAGGGATTCAAGTTTGACTAGGCAAAAGAAGATGAAAGCAAGGCGGAGTCAAGATAGCAAGGCGGTGACCATGGCAGATCGGCAAGAAGCTGCTGTTCTACTGATCCGATTGCAGGGATTCAAGGATCCTTGCGATTGCAAAGCTTCAGGCATCATGTGAAGCCTGGCTTTACGGGCTTCATAGCTTGTCGTCGCCTAGAAGAGCACGCTTGGGAGGGGCAAGTGCCGAGCTTGTGCTGCATCGTGGCACCCTACTTAGTAATACATGTGATGTGGCCACACCATACCATTATGATTGCATCATTCAAGGTGGTGCCCATAGCTTAGTCAAGGTTTTGAGGTTTTTCAGGTCGGTGGATCGCAGAAGTTTCACAAAGCAAAGCATCGCCGAGAACGAGCAACCTGGACCACGCTTAGACGGCGCGTGGGTGCGGCTAGCAGGCTGATATTTACCCGGAGAGACGGCGCGTTAGATTCTTCAGCGTCTTCTA
Organism: Phytophthora pinifolia; assembly: GCA_000500225.2. Classification (NCBI taxonomy): domain Eukaryota; phylum Oomycota; class Peronosporomycetes; order Peronosporales; family Peronosporaceae; genus Phytophthora; species Phytophthora pinifolia. Next base: position 17,601 of record KV735742.1, on the reverse strand, counting down.
TCTCGATCACGCCCCAGTTCTCATCGATTGGACGTGATTTGGCGCAGCTGTGAAGTTATTTGGAGAACGGACTTAGTACCCACCAACCAGTGGATTAAGTATGGGAGGCGAGTGCGCGCCGGATCATTGCGGTGAGTGCGGCAGTGTGGACGTTGTGACGGACTTCAGCGCGGGCGATGTCGTGTGCCGAGGCTGCGGCATGATCCTCGGTGAGCGCATAATAGATGATTCCCCCGAATGGCGAACCTTTGCTAATGATGACCGGGGTGGTGACTCCGCTGCGAAATCCAGGGTCGGCGACGTCGCGGACGCGCGGCTTGACAGCGTCTCGCTGTCCACGTACCTGGTCGACCCGAAGAAGGGTGGCGGGGGCGCCAGCGCCGACCCGGGCCACAAGCACAAGAGGCCCAACATCTCGTCCGACAGCGCCAAGGTCAGGCGGATGCAGCGCAACATGGCACGCATCCAAGAGATCGCAGACGCCTTGTCGCTGCCAAAGAAGATTGTGGAGATCGCGCTGGACGTATACGCCGAGGCCGAGAAGCAGGGAGTCGGCATGCGAGGGCCTGAGCGAGAGAGTGGTGTGGTCGCAGTGCTGTTTATCGCGTGCCGAAAGGCTGGCAACGCGCGGTCCCTAAAGGAGTTCGAAGAAGCCTCTGGTGTCCCCAAGCGGCGCATCGGCAAGTCCTTCATGAGCTTGCAGCGTCGACTGGATCTCGAAGTGAAGCAGGCGACGACGGAGGAGTACGTGCAGCGCTTCTGCTCGAGACTGGGACTGCCGAACAAGACACAGATGATTGCACACGCGGTGGCGAAGAAAGCAGATAGTCTGGAGCTGTCGAGTGGGCAGCCCCCCGTGGCTGTGGCGGCTTCGGTGATCTACCTGGTGGCGGCGTACACGAACGCGAAGCGCTCGATCCAGGAAATCAGTGACGTTACGATGATTGGCGAGAAGAGCGTGAAGAAGGTGTGCAAGGAGCTGAACAAGAGCCGCGTGGTGCTCTTCGAAGGAGTGGTGATGACTTAGATGACGGACCACCGTGGCGCCAAGAGAGGTGCCTTTGGCGACGTGAGTGCAGATTGACGGTGATGGCGGAGGCACAAGACCTCGGAAGTAAACAGGAAGGAGGGCCACCGGGCACTCAGGTTCGTATATATTATTTAGGGGGTCACGCACCTCCTATTTGCATGGTAAGACAATCAAGATTTCTCTTGAACAGTCGAAGAGGAGCTCTCTGTGTGCTAGTTGTTGCTTGCTCGTTTGGCGTAGCCGACTGACGATTCTGATGTTGTATTGTACTTGTTGCTTATCAGGTCATAGAGAGATAGAGCTAGACAATAGAAGAACTGGACGCGGTCGTGATGCACCACCGCATCGAGGACTGGCACGAGCATTTGACGTTGCTGTACACTACGTAATGTTATTGGTTGACTTCGGACGCGACGAACTGTTTTCAAGCCTCTACGCCTTGCTTGCTTGGTATCTTCTGTGCGGGCGAGCAAAAACTGGTTTGGGGTGTCACTCGTATACGAGCTGAGCGATCTCTATCCAGGAAGTGTGTGTCCGTTGGCACCGCTTGAGACTCCACACGACGCCTCTGTACAGAAGCTCCTCTCTGTTGTTGAGCCGGCGCAGAACGAGCTCCAAGTTGTCCGAGAGCTGCAGCAACAGGGACACAAAGCTCAAAACTTAGTCTAGCGGAACATCGCCTTCACTGAAGCTTTTGCCGCACCTGTTTGGTGCACGGCTCTGAGAAGCAGAGCGACAACCCACACGTCGTGAAACACCAGAGGTAGCCACAGCCGTAGCACGGCAGGCACGGGAAGTAGTCCTCCACGGTCTGGTTGAGCACGTCGACGCAGAACTTGAACTCTCTCCTGGAAACTGCGGCACAGCGAGCAGCACACAACACGAGTCCCTCTTAGTTGCCACCACTATTGATGTGGAGTGCTGCAGCTCGTCCTCTCTCTGGAACGTACTGATCCCGTCCAGCGCTGTGGGGAACACGTCGTCGTACGCGGATGAGTAGCCGCTCACCGTCTTCATGCCTGTGGCCGCTAGCCGCGCGAGCACCACAAGCTCGTGGCCGTCACCAGGCACCAGCTTCTCCGTGGACATCCGCGATGCTTGATGCTTGTCACTCCTTTCTTTAGCTTGTCAAAACGACCGGCCGTCAGCCACCGGCGGATCTTTTCGCCAACAGCAGATCCCGCGATCCCTGTCAAAAGCTGGACGCCAAAGGGCGCGAGGACACTTCAACGTCTCTATACCGGTATTCGGACATAACCGAAACCCTTTCGAAAGTGATACTAACATGTGATTGGATGATATCCGAATTATGTGCACGACACCATGTCCGAGGGCGGCTTCTCCTTCCACACTTCTCACGACCGAGCCCAAAGACACCAAGCTCCCGTCCAAGCGTCTAAGCCTCCGTCCTGCAGCCATGTCTACCGCCGCACGCCGACGATTAATGCGCGACTTCCGCAAGCTTCAGAATGATCCGCCTTCGGGAGTGTCAGGTGCCCCCATGGACAACAATATCATGCTCTGGCAGGCCGTCATCTTCGGGTATGTACGAGTTTCGCTTCTCCCCCCTTGGTGGCTCTTTCTGACTCTCTTTTGTGTTTTAAACTGTATTTTAGACCGGACGACACGCCCTGGGAGGGAGGAACCTTCAACCTGACGCTCGAGTTCAGCGAGGACTACCCGAACAAGGCGCCGACGGTCAAGTTCATCACCAAAATGTTCCACCCCAACAGTACGCTCCGCTGCATTTTATTCTGTACATTATTATTGAGAATACTAACACAATATTGGTTGTTTTGCCGATGCAGTCTACAACGACGGCCAGATCTGCCTGGACATCCTGCAGAACCAGTGGTCGCCGATCTACGACATCTCGGCCATCCTCACGTCCATCCAGTCGCTGCTGTGCGACCCGAACCCGAACTCGCCGGCCAACTCGGAGGCTGCGCGCCTCTTCCAGGAGAACCGACGGGAGTACAACCGCCGCGTGCGTGAGATCGTCGAGCAGAGTTGGCAGGCCATCGCATAAAAGGCTGCGGCGTTGTATTGCATGTTGTTTCTCCCTTTCTCCGCTGGGCCCCCCGAGCCCATTTACAAGGATCAGGAATAATAATCAAGGAGCTGGGCCAGATTAACAGGTTGCTTGTAGGGGTGAACTAAAGCAGTAATACGATGTACTACTCATTTTCTAGCTCTCGTGTTAATGTGTTTATTGTGTGGGCTACTGAGCGAACGGTGGCTCTGCAGCTTCTTCTACGCTGTCGAGCAACTGGTTCGACGGAACTTGAACGGGGTTGAAGCGCGGCTTGATCGTGGGTGCCTTGATAGATCCCGATGCGACAGCGGAGGCAGCGGCGGCGCCGAACGAGGACAGCTGGATATCGCAGCCCAAGTCTCGCAATGCTGCATAGGCTTCGTCACCACAGCCACGATATTGCTGCGCCTCACGAAGCAATGGCTCAATCTCTGGCTCGTCGTGCAGGAATCTTGAGCGCAGCTCCACGCTACGTGCCACCATGTTACGCACCGCCAGGCTGGCTTGGCGCAACACAGCCACGTCACGGCGGTGAGCCTGCATCGCCCGAGCGATTTGGCGAATAGCTCCGAGCTCGACTAGCACACGACTGTTCTCTGGTGAGCGAAGTGCAATCGCAGCAAGCGTAGCGCACGCATTCTGCTGAATGGACGCGTCGCCTTCGTGACGGCGCATGATCAGCAACGTCCGCTCAACTCCTCCGGACTGCAGAATAAAGCGCTTCATATCATCCGCTGCTGCAACATTCCTGAGCACAGTGATGCAGCGCTTGGCCACAGGAGCGCTATGCTCGTGCGTCTGCATGATTTCTTGCACAGTGACCAGACCACCCAAATCCGCGATCTGCTGGCAGTTCTCCTCGGTTATGGCAACCTGCTTGAGGACTGCAAGCCAATTGACCAGTAGCTCCGATGACGCGTCTACTCCTTGAGCTGCGGCATCACTACGTCCACCGCGACGCAGGATATCCAGACTGTACGGGATCACGTCACGCTCGACGAGGGCTTTGATGGTGTCCTGCGCCTGCGAAAACGTCGCGTTCGGGTCGTCGTTGATGGTGAGCACTCGGAAGCACAGCGCCAGGTGCTTGGACAGCACTTCGTTGTCCTTCGCGCTGTCCAAGTGCCCACACAGAGCATCAACGCCGTCCGACTTGGTGAAGTGCGTCTTGTTTCTCTCGTGCTTGACACACGCCACCTTGACGAGCGCCAGCACCCGAATGACGGTCTCCACGTCTTCTCGCTCTCGCTTCAGCACTTGCGCAAGTCGCTGCATCCCTGCAGCGCCCACAAAATCCTGGTTATCTGCATTATCCGTACACAGCAAAACGAGCAGGCTGCTGCAGGAGGCCACCACAGCGGCAGAATCCCATTCCAGCAAGGCCAGCAACGCATCCACAGCGTCGTTTCGACCAGCCACCACACGGGCCTCGGGTACCTGCTCGCAGACGCTCTGCAGCTCGGCCACGAGGCTCAGCACGTGCTCTTGCTCGCCCGGCACCTTGGACGGCTGCTGCAGCTCCGAGACCAGCCGCTTGAGCCGCGCCGGCAGCGGCTCCTGACCGTCAGACGTCTCGCTTTTGATGATGTTGGACAGGTCCACGCCCTGCGACTCGAACTGCTGCACGGCGTCGGTCACCGCCTCCTCCAGCGTCATGTCGAACTCCTCCACATTCTCCGCCACGCACTCGTCGAACGTCTCCTGCGAGATCTGCCTGCGAGCCGCCGCCATCGTCAGAAAAGGATGTGGGTTGTATGCGCCGAAAATATAAATGGGTTAAACAAACAAAAACCCACTTATGTATGGGGTTCTTGACACCAAAGATCGGAGAGCTCAAGATGAAAGCCGCTGAAGTCGACATGCTGCTGATCGAGGGCGTCGAATCGCTGGACGAGTACCTGGACGAGCATGAGGCTGCACGCGTCAAGCTCAAGCAGGTGCATTTTGCTGTGAGGAATACGTCGGCTTTCTCGCAGAACTGACGACGTCTTCGTCGTGCGCAGGGGTTTCTGATGCTGACGAAGGCCAAGCTGCGGCTGCCGGAGCACGCGCTGACGGAGATCTCGTACCACGAGGAGTTCGAAGCTTCCCGCGTGGTAACGCTAGATTCGGACGGGAACTGGCGGCTCCAGGACGCGTCGGATACGGAGCTTCAGGAGAAGAGCGGGAAGCCGTCACTGCATCGTCGGAGAGCAGGCAAGAACAGCAAGGAAGACGACCCGGCTGGAACCGTGATCAAGAGCGGAAGCTCCAGCAAGGATACGCTACTTTGGTTTAGCTCACTACCTCCGAGTGACCTGCGTCAGGCGCAGAAGCAGTTCTCGAACGGTACGGGCACGATTTTTCTGTATCTCGTCTTGCACTTTTCTGAATGTTGACCACAGGTTTGCAAGCATTGTTACTTGCTGCATCATCGGCACGAAAGGTTCAGCGAACTGTGCACGGCGTCTCAACCTCTCAACACTAATACGAATTGCAAAATGAAAATCGTTGGACGCATTACACGGACCGGAATTGCCCTGGTTGATGTCAGTTTTCAATCCCCGCTTTTGCTAAACTAGATGACAGGCATCGGTTTACACAGATTGGCGATGCTGGAAGCGTCCTGACTTCCTCGCAAATAGATTCGTGAACCGTTGCGCCATCTTGACCATCGCCATGTCGAGTTTAATGCTTTGCTCTTTAATGAAAGACACGTTCATGTCCTTGCCCGTGTACCCGCGTTGCAGGTTGCGACGGATGAACGTGTCGTACTGAGCAATGACGCGGATGATCAGGTCCGACGTCGAGATGCCATCCGTTCGTTGCGTCTCCAGGAACTTGTCCATTGCCTTGATACGCGCATACACGTCGCCCTCCGACGCCTCGCCAGAAGTGTCCGAGTACGGCAGAGCGTCGTGACAAACGTAGTCGATATTGTGCTTCTCCAGGAACTCGTCTGAAAGCACCCAGGGAGCGTCCTCGACCACTTCATCCACCCACTTGCAGTGACGGAGCGACTCGTAGCGCTCCTTATCCGTCATGACGGTGCGGCCCTTGAGCTTGTGCGTGATCTCATCGTTACAACAGCCAACCAGCAGGTACGTGTTCGGGTAGGCTTCCTTACACTGCTGCAGGGCCTTGGCATGGCCGAAGTGGAAGAGGTCGAAGATGCCGTCAGCGTAGAGGCGCAAGGGGCGGCCAGTGAGAGTTCCCGGTTCTCCTTCTACAAGTGTCTTGCGGAACGGTGCAGAGTTGTTCGAGTCGGTGCTTGTTGCGCTGGTTGAATCGGAACCCGCAGGCTGATTGAGCCCGAGCTCCTGCTTGGGCTCGTTGTTCACGTCTGCTGTTGACTGTAGCCCAGCAAGTTACATGATACTTAGCCTACAAAATTAAGAGCTACTTCGAAAAGGCACGCGCACCGGAGCCATTGCTGAGTTTCACGTGGTGCTTGTAATCTTGAGCGGTGCCGAGCGAAAGCTGAAGTGGTGGCATTGCGCCACCGGTCGGCAAGCCCCGCATATGGTGGGGCCGCCGCGCAGTGCCGTTGGTGGGAGAGGGAGGACTCGATGCTCAGACGTCCAAGACGCTTCAACATTTGTGTTCGCCACACCAGGAGCACTTCAACCTTGGTGTGTGGCACATCAGAATCCCTTTTCAGGAGCTCCCAATTATGACGATCGACCACGTTGTGCAGCCTGGCGAGGGCTCGGTGCTGGTGGCGCGGCTCGCGAGCCGTCACTTCAGGCCGGGTGGCGTCGTCAAGGGTGTGGTGCGGCTTGTGAGCGGCCAGCAGAAGCCCGACGCACTGTCAGAGATCGCGCACGTGGTGGCGCAGGTGCACGGCCACGTGACGGTGGACAGCAACCTGTTGACGCTGCCCGTGGTCCACGTCCACTCACCCCGCGCGGCATCGCAGGAGGAACGCGCGCAGCTGGAACGCAAACTGTCCGAGGACGTGGTGCTGTTCGACAAGATGGGCGCGTCACTGCCCGACGTGCGCAACTTCTCGGGCGACACTGGCACGTGCATCTTCCGCTCGGCACCGTCGGTGTTGCTCTCGGACATCAACATCGCACCGACCCAGTCGGAGCTGGAAGCCGCCGCTGCCAAAAGCCAAGTAGTAATCGACTCGATGTCTTCGGGCGAGGCTGCGCGAGAGGAGACGGCGGAACGCTGCACAAGGGAGTTCGCCATTGCGCTGCCGGACAACATTTGTCCCACGTTCCGCGGCTCGTCCGCTCGAGTCTTTTACGTGGTCTCCATCACAGCGCAATGCGCCGCACCTGGCAGCAAACCAGTGTCCGTACACCTGCCGTTCGAGGTTTATGGATCTGAGTATTTCTTCGAGGCAGGCACCGTTGCGAGTGCGAGCCATTTCGCAGCGAGTCAGGGCAAGGGCGAAAGTAACGCGGAGTCTGCGCACAAGAGCGCCGGGAGCACGCCCAAGAAGCCGCAGCATGTTGTGGGCGGAACGACTCGTGTCGGCCGACTAGATCGAAGCGTGTCTTTAGCCTTGCAACCCGTCGGCGTGCGCAAGGGCAGCGAGATCGCATTCGAGCTGCGTCCATCGCTCATGCACGGCCGCGTGGAGACCGAGCAACTGCAGCGCGCGCAGACGAGCATCTTTACGATCGGCAAGGACACCAGCCACCTGGTACGCTTCCTGCTGACGAAGCAGTTCTACCAGCCTGGGGAGGTGCTGCTGGGCGTCTTCGACTTCACTCGCGCCAGCATCCCGTGCTACGAGGTGTCTGCCACACTCTGCCTGGAGGAGACGCTTTCGTCGATGGCGCTGGACCCGGAGCGCGTCGTGCAGTCCAAGGTGTTCGGCAGCTTCCGCGAGCACACGCTGGGCGTGCTGCAGACCAACGTGCGCTTCAGCATCCCGCACGACGCACTGCCAAGCATCCGGACGGATCTCGTGCGCTTCCAGTGGCTGCTGCGCTTCGAGTTCTCGGCCGGAGCGACGCAACAACCACATCAACTGGAGCAGAGCGACACCACAACACCAGCAGCGCAGCGACAGACCTTCCAGTGGCACGTGCCGATCGTCGTGCAGCCTGCAGTGGCCTCCGAGCGCAACCAACTCGCCAACGTGCCGCACAAGCTCTACTCGGGCAGCACGCGCGTCGTCTCGCTCGCAGCGTCATCGTCGTGACCGTCGTGACGCATCCAGCCCCTATTAAACCGCATATACCTCCCTTTCGTCGCATCGTTCAGCGGGCTGCTTATATAGAGTCGGTATCGTGTACTCCTACTTGCGAATAGCATATCTTTTCATATAGCATATTTGCACGTTGAAGGTGCTGATGCTGGCGCGTCACATTCGTGATCGAAATGCGGTGCTAATACTGTACAGATACCGCTGAGTAAATGGCACGCCCTCTGTTTTTCGAATACTGGAGGTTATTATAGGAATACAGGAAATATGACTATGCAGTCGAGATTAGATTAGATTAGGAGCTCACTCAAAGTAAGATGAGGGGCAACGTTCTCTTTGTCTGAAAAGACGACGCCAGATTTCCTGAACTCGCGATGGTTGTTTTCTTTACGGGGCTCGCTTGCTTTTGCTTGATGGTTGCTTCAGCTTGAAGTATCCTCTTGATTGTGTTCGTGGCTGGGGGATCGGGATCGGGCAGCTGGAAATGGACTTGGGCCCAGAGCGCTAACTTGGCGAGCGACGGCGACGGAAAGAGCTTGTGCATTGCGAGGACCTCAATCTTTTGCTCGATCGTGAGCCACTGATGTTTGGGGGGCCGCGTCTTGCCCATCGTTTGCGTCGATGTTGTTTTGGCGGAATTTTCAAATTCGTGGGAGGTACAACGTGGGTACAGTGTAAAGTCGATACAAGGTATATAGCGATTTCGAAAGGGTATCAGCTGTATGTGTGTGCCATTCACTCAGCGGTACAGACACCACGCGAAAGTTTTACCCCCCTTCAACTTTTTAATTCACAGAGGGTATACTGACTGCAAATCATAGAATTTAGCAGGGCAATGATCCCACGGTCACGCAAGGCAAAACTCAAGTTGTCCCCAAGCAGAATGATGTTGAGAGCTTTAGCCGCCTTGAGCCTGGCGTCGATCGTTTTCTCGGCCTTGATAATGTTTGATATTGTCTGGCGCGTTGGTGGAACGGTGAGCTTGAACTCGTCTTTAGCCCAAAGAGCCAACTTTTTCCGCGAGATGCCTATCGATTCTTTAAACCGCTGTATCACGGCGTGCTTTTGCTCAAGTGAGAGCATCTTGCCCTTGGTGCTGATGTCGTGGTGGCAGCGGGGGCAGGTTGGCATGGTGGTCTTGGAGTGCGCGCGAAATTTGAAATTTGAACGCAGGATGGGCGGCAGCTTGAAGTTCGGCTGATAGCCCCTGCTAAATATGATTCTTAACGACTTGAGCAGGGTATGGGTTCGAGGGTGGGTAAAACTTCCGTGTGGTGTCTGTATCTGTACTTCATCGTACTTAAACGCGAAGCACGGTGCGGGACCCAATTTCCCCTCCTGTGTGTCACTCCGAAAAAGACCTTGGAATCAATTAAGTCTACCAGATGGCGAGAAAGGTACGTGTTGCTTCCCCTTCAGCCTTGCAGCACCACACGTAATGCGGAGGATCTTTTGCCTCTAGTAGCAGTCAAGAGCCAACGCTGAAGGCTCCCGGTTTTAAAGCGATACCTGCGCTGCGGTACTGAGACTTTTGCTGCGATATGTAGAGACGTGCCACCGAGATGAACCACGCGGAGGAGGCCGAGGAGGACCACCACTCGTCCGCTGCCAGCGCCGAGGAGGAGGACAAGCCTTCCGCTGATGACGCGAAGGAGTACGCTGACAGCAGCAGCAGCAGCCAGGAGGGCGACGCCGAGCCGCAGCCAGAGCCGTACCGCATGAAGCTGAAAGAGGGCGAGCCAGGCACGCTGACCGGCCGCCCCCTGCGACTCTACGCTGACGGCATCTTCGACCTCTTCCACTTCGGCCACGCTAAGGCCCTGCAGCAGTGTAAGGAAGCCTACCCGAACACGTTCCTGCTGGTAGGTTGCTGCAGCGATGAGATCACGCACAAGCTCAAGGGCCGTACCGTCATGACGGATAAGGAGCGCTACGAGTCGCTTCGGCACTGCAAGTGGGTGGATGAAGTGGTCGAGGACGCTCCCTGGGTGCTTTCAGACGAGTTCCTGGAGAAGCACAATATCGACTACGTTTGTCACGACGCTCTGCCGTACTCGGACACTTCTGGCGAGGCGTCGGAGGGCGACGTGTACGCGCGTATCAAGGCGATGGGCAAGTTCCTGGAGACGCGACGAACGGATGGCATCTCGACGTCGGACCTGATCATCCGCATCATTGCTCAGTACGACACGTTCATCCGTCGCAACCTGCAACGCGGGTACACGGGCAAGGACATGAACGTGCCGTTTATCAAGGAGAAGAGCATCAAGTTCGACATGGCAGTAGACAAGGTTCGCAACGATGTGGACGGATTCGTGCACAAGTGGATCAACAAGGCCGACGACATGCAGCACAGTTTCCTGGAGCTTTTCAGCAAGGAAGGCCGTCTGGTAAGAGCTGCAGTATCTGGGGAAAGAGATCTTGGATGGGGTTTGTCTAATCGTGGTGTCGTTGCATGATGGCGTTGATGGGACGTAGCGCACATCGTTCCGCAAGCGCCGAAAGATCATCAAGGAGCGCTTGTCGGAGCGCATGTCGGAGATGGCGCGTGAAGGACTGTGCTAGAAGAGGCCGTAGTGGGTGTCCTCGCCTCGGCTGTGTTGGACGGTATTCTTGCTCTGGCTGGGCTCGCACTGTTGTGTTGGGTTTGTGCATCTTGGTATGTATGGCAACTGGCATCGGTAACCAACTGAAAATGAGAAGGCATGCATTCTCGCTTATGTATATCCGTGCTGCTTCATGCCGTGAGTCGCTACGTTGAGGACGACGCGCACTTTGCCTGCAGAGGTGACCCGCGTTATGTCGCGACTGTCACTTTGCGCCACGAACTTGGAGTCGAAGTACTCGGGGGGCGAACCCGTTAGCCACGCGACAAACTGCTGCATTCGTGACGATGACATTGGTCGAAACAGCGGCACTTCGCGCACGGAGCAACCTGAAGTCACTGGAAACGACGCAGAGCCGTAGCCTCGCACTACATCGCGACCCAGTGCGTCCAGCCCGTACACACTCAGCACCAGTCGTGGCCAGCCGAATGGGTTGGTGCTTTTGAAGGACACGTCGATGGGGAAATTGAGCAGGATTTCATCTTCATGGCTGGCCAAGTACGCGATCTGTGAGAGTCCGTTCTCAGCTCCCTACGATGAAAAGTGCAAGTTGTTAGGCGCAAGCATTCGCCCAAGGGGTCAGCAGTCGTGACTCACGTGAAGCACGCGCCAGTCCACGCCGTAAGAAATCGCGTATCGGCAATAAACATTCGTGACGCCCGGGTACTGCATCAAATACAGGATCATTGTTAGCCAAGTGAATCCTACCCAGCAATGCAGTAACTCGAACGCACGTGAACGCTCTCCACTTGACCCGAGCAGATGATCTGGAACCCAGCGGCAGGCTGCGCCGCTGGCATTGATGTGGACATCGGAGTCACACCAGCTGGAACGTCATTACGCTCGCCGCCTATTTTTTCAGCCTTCCTCAGTCTCAGCCTCTCTAGCGCCTTCGCTACGGCGTCGTTGGCAGCAGGAATCGATGCCATCTTGCCCGAGTCGCTTCAAGCTTGCGTCCCTTCACCGCTCGTGCAACATAACTAATTAGCAATTGAGCCGCTCTTCAGGTGCGCAACTTAAGCAATTCGCAGACCCCCTCAAGACCACCAAAGGCACAGAATGGCAGATCGGGCGGAGTCGGCGGACGAGCGCGCGCTGCGCCTCGAGCTGCAGCAGCTGGCCAAGAAGCGCGAGGCGCTCGACAACTCAAGTACGTTTATATTCACCTCGGTGCAGTATTACGCGGCTTAGTTCCGCCTTGGAGCTGCGTAGCTCCTCGTCCAAGCCTGCGATCTTTAAGCTCATTGCTCTTCTGTATTTATTTCTCCCATTCGCAGAGCCTCGAGCAGGCCGAGCAAGTGGGACTTCTACAGGTCGACGCAGTGTGTTCGCAAGACTGGGTGGCGAGCTCTCGCGAGCAGGAGGAGGTCGGCAGGTACAGCTTAAGGAGAACAGCTCAGGGGGAAATGCATCAAGGAGACTGGGCAAGCGCGACAATGAGGACAGCAGGCAGAACAGTACCGTGAAGAGGCAGCGACTGCACTCTGCAGTGGCCAGGCCGGAGGGTGGCCACCACGAGGGGAGAGCGGAGCCTAACAGACCAGATACGTCGCCCTCTACAGATAATGCACGTGCTCAGCAGCGGAAGCAGCGAGCGGTGGCTCCGTATGCCCAGAAGGAGGGCATTGCACGCAGCCGACGCATGTTCGGCGCGCTGATGGGCCACTTGGGCAAGGCGAAGCAGCAGATTGAGAAGGATACCGACTTGTTCAAGCGCCAGGGGACGAAGCAACAAGAGGCCGAGCAGAGGGAGAAGCTGCAGAGTCAGAATCTTGAGAACCAGGCTCGTCGTGACGCGGAAGAAGCGAGGCTGGAGGCGTTGATGGAACGAACTGAGCTGGACCGCAGCGAACAGATCGCACGAGCGAAGCTGGAGCATCTGCAGATGGTCAAGAAGAGCGAAAGTCTGTCCAAGTTCCTGGTGACTATTGCGTCACCACCGCTCTGCTATCTACCGGCGAAACACACGAACGAGACAAAGGAACTCGTTGCTGCTTCTATGGAGGCTCATGAAGCCAAGACGAAGGCCAGTGCTCGGAGCCACGAGGACAAGTTAAGGAAGCTAGACGCCGAATTTGAGACCAAGTTGGAGAAGCTTCGTGCAGACCTGGAAGCGGCAAAGGAGGGGGAGAAAGAGGAATCGAGTGAGAAGAAAGCTGAGGCGATGGAAGGTGGCGACGAGGACATGAACGACGTCCAGAGAGAGCTCGAAGAGGACGCGAAACAGGAGGGACATTCACTCGAGGACAAGTCGTCGAAGGCGTCGGCTATGGATGTCGAGGATGAGGATATTGTCCTGGAAAGCGTCTCAGGAAGCGAGGGGGAGAGCGGCGCTGTTACGACAAGAAATAACGTTAGTGACGGACAGCACGACGGTGGCAGTCTCGTCAAGTCGGAGCGAGAGAGTGAAGACAATGGCGAGCGAGACGCTTCTCCTCGCGAGACTGCGAATGGCTCCACTGTGGCTCAACATGATACGGAGGCTTCATCTCCTGGTCGAGTTGAGGCGGAGGCAACTGAGAAAGCGCAGGGACCCGAGAGCCCAAAGCAGGACGACAATGAGGCGGAGGCACAACCGGCAGAGTCTGCAGGCCAGCCCCATGTTGTAGTCCTTGCTGACGACGCCAGCGCCAAGCACGAAGCCGATGACGCTGAGACTGAAACGAAGGAAGACCCTGCCGCCCATGTGGATAAGATGAAGGTGACGGAGCTGCGCAAGGAGCTCAAGAAGCGCGGCCTGGACGTCAAGGGCCTGAAAGCCACCCTCGTGCAGCGGCTCAAGGAGGCCATCCACGGAGCAGACGAATCCAAGTAAGTTTCGTATTTATGCTGGGCACACACCAAAAAGATACCAGACTTTGCGAGTTCAAAATGGGCCCTTTTTTTTGTGAAATGCAGCATTCCCTCTGTAACCTTACTCAAAACCTCTAAAACCACATATGACTTTGACGACGTTCATACGTGTCAGTCAAGCAAAAGCCCCGAGCAGATCTCGAGAGTTCGCCACGATGGAAATGGTACGCAGGCCATCGCTATACTAACCCTCTCTTATTCTCCAGATTACTGACCCTTCTTGATGTAATACAGGAGATCCCGTACACGAGCCCCGTGGACCCGGAGAACTACGGCTTCCTCACGGTGGCGCTGCTGGTCAGTGGCCTCGTGGTTATGGCGCTCTTCTTCACGCGCGCCGTGGCGCCCAAGAAGAACGCGCTGGCGGAGCTAGTGCTGGCCTTCATCGCTGCCCTGCTGCTGGGCTTCGGCTCGCTCTTCCTTTTCCTGTGGGCCGAGATCTACGTATAGACAGACAGACAATTCAGGCCAAGCAGCTCAAAGGATCCACATTCCAGCGGGAGAAATGAAGGCGAAAGCGTTTTGATGGAGCATTGCGTACTGAAAGGAGAACGACAGTACCTGGCCATTGCCGGCAGGTCCGTGAGCTGCCACAAAGAAGACAAAAATATGTTTATTGGTTTTGAGCTGCTCGTTGTTGGATCCATGTGTTGTAGCGGGGATGGCTGGAGCTGGGAAGGACGAAGATGTAGGGGGACATCGCTTCTCATTGCTTTAGGCCTTGCCGTTCCTAGGTTGGCCGTGCCCTTCCGCGTGCACTGCTCACCCAAAAAATCGAGCAGCTCCGTACCAAAAAAAAAAACGACTTGCTGGCTGTCTACTTCCTACAGAAGCGGAGCGAGGCATGCGCACTGCATGCAAACACACGCCGCGTCCAACACTTGGATCATTCGCGACTTCGCTCCGAGCTTCTTCCTGTTTGGTTTCCTCTACCTCTACGCTGAGTCGAGTCGAGATCGACCCAACCACCTCCACACTAACCAGCACCAGCTCAAGAGCTGATGGCTAGTTGGCGCCGGGCATGAGGCTATAATAAACGGTCGTCACGAACTTTTGCTTGTAGCGGTTGGTGATGCCAAGCACCATCATGCCGTCCTTGATGGCTGTGCAGTACAAATGGTTGAGCGCCACGTGCTGCGGCACAGGAAGCAGTCGGCCATCGACTGTTGGAGGCGCCTGGATATGATGACGACACCCGACAAAAGAGACGCAAAGATACGCGCGTTAGACCCCAAGCAGCACCAGCATAACCCCTGGTATGCACCACGCGGGGAGGGGGGGGCTTACCTTGTTCAAGATAATGTGCCGCAGATGCGGCGGGAGTGGGGGCGGCTCCTTGGTGTACTCGTCGATCTCGGGAATGTACCGTGAGTACGGATTCTCGGGGTCTTCGTCGTCGTCCTGGGGCGCGTTCTTGCCGTCAAAGTCCGACAGCGGCTTGAAGTCCGAGACATCCACGTAGTTGTTGACATTGCCCTCCACGTCGGCCATCGTGAGCTGGTCGGGCGCGAACCGCCAGTCGTCGTCCACCACAAACTTGTACATGTGCTTGCCCCGCGTGAGGTTGGCGATGTACGTGAAGTCATTACCCGAGCGGTGCATGGGGCACTGCTTGTCCCAGCCGTTGAACGTGCCCGTGATGAACACGTTGCGTCCGCCGTGCTCCCACTTGAACACCATGGGCACTACGTCTTCTCCTGGCGGGACGGCTACAGGCTCGTTGTTGCCCTCGGCGTGCTTGACATCCATCTGCACGGTCAGATCTCCGTCCATGTCCGAGGACTCTTCGGTGGGCGGGTCCACGTCCATGGCCTCCGTAGTGGACGCGTACAACTCCTGAGATTCGAGCTTGCCGTCACTCTGCTGCTGCTGAGCTTGCTGTGGCTGGCCGTGGCCCGCCTGGTTGTAATACGGGTGGTGGTGCAGCGGGAAAGCGTTCGGGTCGTTGGGGTCTCCGCCCAGGTTCTTGGGGTTGGCGTCGCCCGCCTTGCTGCTGGCGCTGCCCATGCTGCCGTACTTGGCTCGGACGTCGGCTGGCGTTGTCTGCGAGAAGACGGCGCTTCCGGTCGTGCTGCTTGGACGGGGCTACGTACGCTGCGCTTCTCTTCACGGGCGGAGCTCGGGCTCTCTTCGCTGGCTTCTCTCTATTGCATACAAATCCGGCCAAAGTACCGTGAAGCCCAACCCGCAACGGCGACGCATCACCCCCGGGCGGTTTTTTGTGTGCTGCACACAAAATAAGCAGCCCGACTGGACCAGGCAACAATACAATATATTGCAAGAGCGCCAGGCAACAAATTTCTATAAGTCGGGGTCGACGTCTTCTGACGTGGCTGCTACGGGCTGGCGCAGCGAGGACTGCAGTGTAAGGGTCGACTTGGCGGTGGCAAACGTGAACGTGGCCGGCTGTATGGCGGGCTGTGCATTCATCTGCTTCTGCTCGTCGTCGTCGTCCAATACGGCAAACACGTTGCTGCGCCGGTATTCGAGTTGAACGGGCTTGGACGGGCGCGCGTTCTGGCTCGGGTTCACCGCCGGAGTGTCCTTGGGCGCTTCTAGCGCCGAAATGAAGCCGTGAAAGCCTTCGACCTCGCGCGGCGCTGGCGTCGGCTGCACAGGGTTCGGATTGCTGCAATGAACAACAAACCAGATGACAAGAACGTTAGCGATGCAATATCAACGAACACAACATTCACGCCGCAACGTACAATTGGAAGGTCGGCGCTGCCATCACGAATGTCGGTGGCGCCAAGGCAGCAGCTTTAGGCACGACACCAGGCCGCCGCGCGCTCTTGGCCGCCATACGCTCGTCAAAGTTGCGGAACTCGTCGTTCACGGGCGCCGCGCGCTTAGCCACCTTGGCCTTGCGCTTGTTGCTGTGCGGGTCGTTCTTGTCCGCGAGCACCACGCCAGCTCTGTTCCAGTCAAGAGTCAGATATCCGTCCACATTGCACAGCTCACTGTAATAAATTGCAACGCACCGCTCCTGCTTCTTGAGCGCCTTGAACATGCCAGCCTTCTTGGGCTTGTTGCCGCCGGCCTTCTTGCCGTTGCCCTTGGGCTTCGAACCTGCATGTAATAGCAGCATCATAGTGTAAGTGATTGTAGCCGGCAGCTGCTGGCCCAGCGTGCAGCTGAAGCCATCGCCCAC
>KV735719.1:1669-14500 GCA_000500225.2 Phytophthora pinifolia | reverse complement strand
AGGACTTGTAACTTGGCACGACGGTCTTTAAATAAAACTCGAACTCCAAGCGGAGTGACTTGCTTTCATTATTGCCAGAAGACAACTCGCGGCACTCTTCAACCATGGGAAAAGGGCGTGAATGGAGCGATAGCGAAACGATCCAGCTGTGCAGGTCGTGACTGGAGACGTCGGAGGATGCTGTAGTCGGGCGCTAAATCTCTCGTTCGAGCTGTTTGTTTGCGCGTCTCCATTTGACAGAGCCTCCATGCCGGGGCTAGGCTTGTTTGGTGTCATCCGATACCATGTATTAATAGGTGAGGTATTATTCTTTGGCTGGGTCGTCTTAGCCGTCAAAACCTGGCGCGAAGCTCCCCTCCATCGCCGCTTTCCGCGGGGAAGAGAGAAAAGGTTGCTGTGTTGGTTGGTCAAGAATATAAATAAAACTATGGATAAGTTTACCCCGGTGGGAGCATGCCACCTCAGCACAGACTTATCCTGTATTTTACGGTCTTGATCGCCTCGTAAGACCAACGATTAAGTCCAACCGCTGGAGATGCTCTGATAATCTAAGTTATCCGATTGGTTGATCTCTGTTTATAAACCAGATCAATACATCGCAAGATCCTTCGATTCATCTTTTCCATTTTTCATTTTGTTTGTTGCTGTTGGGTATCTGTTTGGAAATGTTTCGCTAATTGGGAATTAATCTAAAATTTGCTTCGATACTTTGGCAGCGTCCGACGTATCGCTTCTGACGCATAGCGTCGACGTCGAAAGCTCGTCAAGCACGACGCGACATGCACCAGAACTGCTACAGTACATGTAGCGTTAAATTTCTTAACCAAGCATCCTTGGAAAGCCGCAGGTTAGACTTCCGATCCGCTCGCTCGTCCGTCCTTTCAGTATACATATCCATTGTATACCCTTTCACTCGCTTCAACCGTATATCCACTTTTCTGCCCTTTGCCTGGCGCATAATCGAAACGGATTTCCCCGACGCAGTCTCCTTCGATCCATGTCCTCCGCGCCGGCCGCCAACGGCTCGAGCCATGCGGACGGCAGCACCAGCCCCCTCTCACTCAACTCGCCTACTAGCACCGTGCCTCTCCAAGTGCACGTGGAGCCGGCCCCCGCCCCCAAGACGCCGCTACTGAGCGTCCACGAGGAGGCGGAACACCTGTACCCGGCCGTCATCGAATGGTCCCGACCCTGCCAGTCCGTAGGCGTCACGGGCTCCTTCAACAAGTGCGTGAAGTACTGCATATGACGAAGAGAGGAACGTCTTCTAACGCTTCGTTTTGTCGATTAATTCAGCTGGGGGTCGCAGATTCTCCTCAAGAAGATCAAGACCCCGGCTCAAGAAGGCGCGCCTCTGTTCAGGGTCAAGCTTTGGCTGCCAGTCGGCACGCACCTGTTCAAGTTCTGCGAGGATGGCGCGTGGCAGTACGACCCCGAGGTGACGTTCGCGCCAGACGAGTATGGCAACCTCAACAACTTCATCAAGATCGCGCCGCTCGTGGACCCCTTGACCAAGGAGAAACCGTTGCAGCGTGCCATCCGCACCATCATCCGTGATGCCAGTGAGGGGCTGCCGGTCATGAACCCGCTGGCCAGTGAAGAGCTCATGAAGCTGCGCCTGCAGACGTCGCCCGTGCTGAGACCTCAGAGATCGCCGAACTCGAAGACCCCCGGACACCACCCACGCCACGACAGTAGGTCCGACCCGACGCCGCGCGCCACGCCGCTCACTGCGCCGCGCACGCCGCAGGAAATGGAGGACGCCGAGTACGGCATCGAGGTCAATCAGCGCAGGATGAGCAGCCACAGTCTGCTGAGCCACAGTGGCAGCCTGCCTCGCTCGCGCGCCGGCACGCTTACGCGCTCAAAGAGCGACGAGTCGCTGAGCCATGCAGCGTCCAGCTCCAACCTGGCGGCGGCGGACGTGTCGAGTGCGACCACGCCCAAGTACACGAACTACCTGGACGACGCCATCGCCAACTCTGTGCTGTTGGCGGCGACGACGCAGCATTTCGGTGGCGACCTGGTGACGCATGAGCACAACACTCGCGCGCAGTTGGGCGGACACCGCTCCGTGCTGGTGCGCGGCCCGCACACGGCGATGCAGACGACCCCGCAGCACCGTAGCGGTGGCAAGCTCATTATCTTCCTCGTGGGGCTTCCTGGCCGCGGCAAGACGTACATCGGACACATTTTGGCGCGCCATTTGACGTGGATGGGCCACCACTCGCGCACGTTTAGCACTGGCGAGTACCGTCGCAAGCTCGTGGGGTCCAACGTCAACCACGCGTTCTGGGACCCGTTCAACGAGGAGAGTTTCCAGATCCGTACCGAGCTGTCAAAGAAGTGTCTCGAGGACTCGATCGACGCTCTCCAGAGCAATGACTGCGACTGCGTGATCTTCGATGCGACGAACGTGACGCGCAAGCGCCGGCAGATGCTAGTTAACGAGGTGCACCAGCGGTACAAGTGCGAGATGATGTTCATCGAGTCCGTGTGCGACGACCCCGACCTCATTGCCTCGTCGATCAACGAAATGAAGCTCAACTCGGCGGATTACGCCGGCAAGACGATGGAGGAGGCGGCGGAGGACTACAACAGCCGCATCGACCACTACCAGTCGCTCTACGAACCGCTTGCCGCCGACCTCGAGGGCGCGCCGTTCATCAAGATCATCGACGTGGGCCGCCAGATCTTCTGCAACCAGGTGTACGGCTATCTGCAGTCGCGCATCATGTTCCTCATGGCCAACCTGAACCTGAAGCCGCGACCGATCTGGCTGAGCCGCCACGGCGAGAGCATGTACAACACACAGAAGCGCATTGGCGGCGATGCGCCACTGAGTCCGCTGGGCGTGCAGTACGCCGAGCAGCTCGATCGCTTTATCGACGCGTACTACCCGACACCCGACACAGAACTCGCCGTCTGGACCTCGACGATGCTTCGCACGGGCATGACGGTCGAGCGCATCGCGGCCCGCGGCCGGTCGATTGTCAAGTGGAAACAGCTCGACGAGATCGACGCCGGGATCTGCGACGGCATGACGTATGAGCAAGTGGCCGAGGAGATGCCGGAGGAGTATCTGGCGCGCAAGAACAACAAACTGCACTACCGCTACCCGCGTGGCGAGTCGTACCAGGACGTGATCCACCGCCTCGAGCCCGTGATCACCGAGCTAATGAGGTCGGATCAACCGACGCTTATTGTGGCCCACCAGGCTATCCTGCGCGTGCTGTACGCTTACCTCACGAACAAGTCCCCGTACGAGTGCCCCACGCTCAACATCCCACTGCACGTGGTCATTCAGGTGACGCCCAAGGCCTACAAGTGCGAGGAAGTGTGGCACCGCCCCATGTAGACGAACGCCGGTCCAACCGACCTGCAGGTATGCTGTCTCAACGCTCTTGTCTGTCTTGACTGACCTGTGCGCCCTACCTCACTTGCTCCGCCCTGCCTGCTCTTCCTTCCGCAGGCAGCTCTAGATAATACACCTCTAATCGATTGTTGGTGGTGCCGACGGTTTGCTCGTCCAGTCTGCACTCGAGCTTGGTCTCCTTGTCCACGAAGGCCAGGAACTTGTCGATCCCGTCCTGGTTGCGGCGCTCCACGCCCATGAGCACGACGCACTTTGGGTTGGCAATGCATAGCAACTCCATCGTCTGGGCCAGGGCGCGCCACGACGTGCCGTACAGCGGCTCGTAGATGCAGTCGCAGGATAGCACCACGTCCACCTTCTCACGGGGAAATTGCGCCAGATAGTCCGTCGTCTGCTGCACGCCCCAGCTCAGCGGTCGGACTACAATGTCGCCATTGTTTTCCACATCTTCACCCAGCTCTTTACCGCCCGGAAGACGCAGCACCTCCGCGTTGTCCGCCACGTTCACGTGCAGCAGCCGCAGCAGCTCATCCTGCTCCGTGAGCACAACGTGCTTGGCCCCCGCCACTCGCGCCGCCATCCCCGGTACACCACTACGTAAAATACTCCCAATACTATTGTCAAAAATGATTCCTACGTAGTATCAAGCGATCCCACTACACTCACATCCCGGCGCCAAGTTCCATGACCCGCAGGGAGTTGGTCGGGTCTTGCAGTTGGGCGTGGTAGTCGACCAGAAACCGTCGAGCCAAGTGCACAGCCGCATCCCACAACAACGTTCCAGCCCACGCCGCGCCGGAGAAGAGCGGCGCCAGCTCCTCCGCTTGCTATCAAACCAAGTAGCACAACGGGCAAGTCAGACGTGGCTTTCAAGCTGCGCATATGCCCATTAACAATAAATATTGGTGCATCTACCATCAGCAGCGTCAAGTTGAGGTCCTTGCCTTGCACTTGCACGCGCGTGGACGCCTCCACCTTGTCCACATTCTCCTCAGGGAAGACCTTCACGGCTGCTACGAGGTCTCCCATCTCGGTCCACCAATCTACAAACTCAGACACCCTTTTCGCCTGAACTGGCGTACACCTTACCTCGCCAGTTTAGTGCACATACAAATGCCAAGGTAAATCTCCGTCGTAACCTAAAACTTAGTTTCGGATTTCCAACCGAGAAGTCTTGGAGAGGATGTCCCATTGGTGGCGACGCGATGAGCTACTTGCGTTGCTGCAGGCGTGGCAACAGACGCTGGCGTCCCCGCGCGACCGCGACGAGCTGCAACCCCATGAACTAAAGCGACTGAGTGAGCGGTTCGACCAGCTGCGCCCGCGTGACAGCGCGCCCGTGCCGGAATCCGAGGTGGAAGCGCAACGCCAGCGCCTTGTGCGTACTTTCCTGTTCCTGCGCGCGTTCAACGCCGAGAGTGCACGTGCCGGTCGTCCCAGTTGGTTCCAGTTGCCCCCTTCCCAGCAGGACACGCTGCGCCGCATGAACGGGCGGCTTGGAGACTTGGCCGCTGTGGCACCGGACGAGTTCGCACTCTTGTCTCGAATCTGCGATGTGCCCGTAATGCCGTCAACGCTTGCACCGCAGCCGCCCCTAATGGCAGAGCAACGCCAACCGACCGTGCAAGAACGGCCTATGGCGGATGAGATGAAGGCGGCGGCCGAGGCGCTGGCCGGACTGCCAATGTTCCGTCCATCAAACCAAGTGCCAACTTTGTCGCCGTCGCAGTCGCCCCCGTCGTCACCCCTTCCAGAAACCAAGGCGTCGGTGACGCAGAATGAAGAAAAGCAGGAGGGCCCGTCGGGGTCGGAAGATCTGGACGACTCGACGGCGGAGGAGTCCGAGTACACGTCCGGAAGAAGGGGACGCCAGGATAGCGACCTCGACTACATGCCGCCCAAAGGCAAGGGCAAGGTAAAGATGAGGGTCTCGAAGTGGTCCAAGCGACACGAGAAGAAGCTGATTGAGGCGTGGCACGAGGTCGTCACGACGCTGGTCAAGAATGGATTCGAGGGGGCTTTCGCGTCGAGGAATGAAGGGCTGAGACTGAACTCGCTCATTCACCAGCGGTATGTGGAGTTGTGTGACGCCAATACGGCTCGCACGAACCAGTCAACTGGCGCCAAGAAGCACGCCATCATGGTGGCCTTCCGGGCCCTGCGCACGATGCTGCGGACGTTGGCGTCGCAGAGTGATCGCCCGAATTGGTTCGGCATGATGCCTGAGGAGAGGATGGAGGTGCAGAAGCGGTATGGACAGCACCACGAACCCGCCTGCTTCATCGAGAAAGACACGTACCAGCGGCTTGTCGCGATCGATAAGGCACAGCAAGCGATCTTGAATCCGGTTGAGAACCCGCTTCGCGCTCCTGCGACGCTGGATGAACTGCTGGGACGCACCAAGCCAGGCGGTGGCGATTCTCGGAAAAAGGTGGGGAAGAAAC
Organism: Phytophthora pinifolia; assembly: GCA_000500225.2. Classification (NCBI taxonomy): domain Eukaryota; phylum Oomycota; class Peronosporomycetes; order Peronosporales; family Peronosporaceae; genus Phytophthora; species Phytophthora pinifolia. The sequence goes on along the minus strand of KV735719.1, from coordinate 8,680 downwards.
CGATCAAGGCGAAATACGCCGGTGGTCCGCCTCTAGGCCTCGTTGCTGCCGAGAAATCCTCCGAGGATGAAGATGAGGACTCGACCGATGACGACGCTCCGCTGCGGAATGGTAGGCATGAAAACTCAAGTCGAGGCGCCAATTCACAGGCTCTTGTCACCGTACCAAGACGTCATCGTCCTTCACCACGGGATGTGGCACGACGACCTGGTCGCGAAGGCGATGGCATCTCTCCTCCGTCCAAGCGTCGACGCACGGGGTTGAGCGATGCCAAGTGGGTGACGCGGTTGCTGGACGCGCAGACGCAGCGGTTTGAGGCCTTATTAGCCGAGTTCCAGGAGGAGAGACGACAAGAGCGCCAGCACAACATGGAGCTCATCGTCGAGGCGCTTAAGCTGCGCAGTGCTTCCACGCAGAAGTCGGATCAACCGTCCCAGTTCGTGGGGGCGTTGGTGGAGAAGCAGCGCCAGCACATGCTGGGGCTGTTCAACCAGTTGCAAGAAGAGCGATCGCAGGAGCGCGAGCAGGCGCGGTCGCTGCTGCGCGAGCTGAGCGGGACGCAACCCGTGGCCAGCCCGGACGAGGAGCTCAAGGAGTGACTGCACTCAAGTAGCAGCCATGAATTGGGTAGAGCTCTTCCGCCTCTTTCTAGCCGTAAGTAGTCGCTTCAATTTCGACGTTTGCCAATGCGCTGTTCGCTCGCGTCGCGTTCCCCTACGTTCGAGCGAGATATCCCACCCACAGCAACCAGGTACCCCACTTCAAATCCCTATTTCTCGTTCAATCTCTAAAAGTCAAAAATGCTGCATACAAATGTCAAGTTACTTTCGATAAATTTCCAGCCAGTGAGACTTTGCGACCAGAAAGGCAAAAGTCTCGGCTGAAATCTCGATATCGACGCCAAGTTCAGTGTAACCTGCCACCCCCTGGGCAAGAAGGCCACCCCCCGCGTCCTAGAACCCCTCCTACAATGCCGCATGCAGGCGTTAATCCCCGTATCAACTCGGCATGGGGCAACGAAGAGCTGCTGCAGTTGGTGCAAGCCTGGGAAGAAGTGGTGGACGATCCTAAAGACCGCCTTTCACTGTCCACGGCCGAACGCTCCACTTTGCACGCGCGCTTCTGCGCTATTGCAGACTCCAGCAAAAGAAGTTTATCGTCGGTCACTCGGCAGCACCATCGACTGTGTACGTCGTACCTGCTGATCGTGGAGACCAACAAACGCGCCCAAAGGAAGGGCACCCCGTCGTGGTTCGAGCTCTCGGCCGCTGAGCAGCACGAGCTGCGTAGGGTGCACAACAAGAAGGAGAAAGGAATGACGGTGATCAGTCCTGAGCTGTTTCGACGGCTGGATGGCGTCTGCGGCGGCGAAGGGGAAGTTGTGGAAGGTGTGGACAAGAGTTCACTCAAGAAACGCCAAAAGGTGGACAAACGCACGGCCAAGAAGCCGGCCAAGCAGCTCCGACGCAGTCACCACAAGAAGACGGAAGACGAGCAGGAAGAGGAGCCTGATACCCCCAAGATCCCGTGGACTTCGAAGGATTGGGCGATCTTCGTGGATGCGTGGGAAACCGCCGTGGACGAGTTCATCGACTACGGCAACGAGCCGAGCGAGAAGGTCAAGCTGCCCAATTGGCTCATCCGGCAGAAGTTCGTGGAGCTGGGCGGGTCCAAGGAGACGAGCGTGGGCTCCATCACGGCCAAGAGGAGGAGCCTGATCAGCTCGTACCAGTTCATCGTCCAGTGCGTTTCTGGCTTGGAGGCGCTGGATGGCTCGGACTGGTTCGACCTGACGTTTAACGAGCGCTTCCGTCTGCAGAGGAAGCTCGTGAGCCCCAAGTCCAGTCAGCGCGTGGGCTGCGAGATCGAGCGTGACACGTACAGGAAGATTGGCTCTATTATCGAGAAGGAGGAGCTGCTAGGAACGGTGACCAACCGGAAGCGGAAGCGGAGCCAGAAGAAGCCCCGCAGGGAGTCCATCTCGTCCGAGGAAATGTCTGGAGGCTCGCGGTCGCCCAGCCCGACCCGTTACAGCGACGCAGACGAAGCGTCCGACCCCGACGACGCTCAAGTTGTCCGCCGTCCGCCGCCTTCGATCCCCGACGATGAGGAATCGGCGGTGGATGAAAAGGTGGTGGAGTCACTACTGGAAGCCCAGAACGCGCGCTTCGAGCAGCTCATGCACGACCTGCGCGAGGAGCGACTGGAGGAACGCAAGCAGAACCAAGCCATGCTGCTGGAGATCCTGCACCAGCGAACGCCGCCCGAAGACGCCAACCAGAACGGGCACGACTTGGAGTCGCTAGTGAGCAAGCAGCAAGATCAGCTCATGGACTTGTTCGCTCAGATGCACAAGGAGCGACAGCAGGAGAGAGAAGACTTCCATGCGTTGCTACACCAACTGTGCTCCCGACCAAGCGCGTAGCGACGACGTCTGCACGTCTAGGAAGTGCCGAAGTTTAACGTTAATATCTCTTTTCTTCATTTCGTCTTGGGACGGTGCCAAGAGAACCAGCCACAGCCTCTCCCTGTCTCCCAAGAGGAGATCGTTGGCGGATCATTTCGTAAAGATCTGGCAGGGAAGGACCATGACGAACGTGACTTCCTGGACCGAGACGGAAATCAACATCCTAGTCCAAGCTTGGAGCGACGTGGAGGCCAAGTATCCGTCGTTGCGTTGTCAACGAGGCGCGGGCACGCTTCACTCCAAGCTGTATGCGCTCTTTTCGCGACGGAGCAAGTTTACTCGCTCCTCCATCGCGCTCGAGCATACGAAGAACCAGATCCGCAACTTCTTTCTGTTCGTGGTTAAACACGATCAAGAGCGTCGCAAGGATGGAGGGCGTCTCTGGTTTGAGCTGAGTGTCCAAGAGCGAGCGCAGCGGCGCAAGTTGGTGCCACGCAGAGCTCGAGGGCTGACGATAGCAGTGAGTCACGACGCCTTCGCGACGCTGCTCAAGATGGAGCGCGTTCAGAGATGGCTCGGAGGAGTCCCCGTTCCAGCCGTCGAGTGGAAGAGTGAAGCCCATGACATCCGCCCGGAATCCAGTTTCCTTTCACCGTCCCAGCTCGAGGTGAAGCCAGCAGCGCGTTCTCCTAGTTCTTCATTCGTCGAAGGTCTCTCGCCGATTTCCGAGTCCAATACCGCAAGCACTGAGCAAGACGCGGAGAAATGGGAAGACGAGCCTCCAAGCCCGGCCAGACAGCGCTCGAATAGCAGCACGTGCAGTCAGCACTCAGACTCTGAGGAGGAGAGGTCGCTGCCATCCACTCCGCGCAAAAGCTTACCGACGGACTCCTCCACTTCTTCGTCAGCTACGCCTCGATACGAGCGAGCGATGAAGACGGCAAAGACGGAGGTAAAGCTCCGACCGCCGCTCAAGCACCGAGAGTGCACGATTCTGATTGAGAACATGATGGAGCTGCAGAACAAAAAGGTGCGTCGAGCTGTGAGCAAGCTGCGCGCAGATATTGAGGGCGAGGTGCAACGCAGCGCGGAGATGCTGCGCTCCATCATCAGCCACCAGTTCGAGGACCCCGAGAGCAGTGGTGACGTGGCGTTCGTGACGAAAGTGTTGAAGATGCAGCAGCAGCAACTGAACGACAGGTTTGACCAGTTCGAGGAGAAACGCGCTCGCGACGAGGATGTCACTCGTGGCCTCCTTGGAAAACGCCACCACACGAATGAAACTTGAAAAGGAAGTGGGAAAGTGTTATTTTTTTCAGGTTGAATGTATTTTTATATTCAATTCCAGTTTTTTCCGGCTCCAATTTGTTTTATTTTTTTCTTCTCTTAATTAAGTATCGTCAAACCTGGAAAAAGCTTTTGGAAGAGATGGCGAGAACGCTAGATCGGAGTGAGCTTAGTTATCTCCACCCGGACTGGACGACGGAGGAAGTTTCACCGCTCATTGAGCACTGGAGGAGTCTGGAATCCACAGCGAAAGCTCGCTGTAAGAATCCGAAGGAAACCCAACGCAGCCTTGATAAGCATCTCACTGAGCATCTTTCCCGGCAAAACAACAAGGCTCGTTCACATCGCGCCATTCAGAAGAAGCGAGCAAATCTGTACGAAGCCATCAGGTTTGCAGGCACATTTAACGAGATGCAGACGTTTTCTGGGTACCGCGTGTGGTTTGACTTGACGAAGAAGGAGCAAACCGAGGTGGAGATGCCCACTCGAGTGAGGAAGACTTTGTCCACACTAACGCGCGAGTCGTTCGACACGCTCTCCAAGCTGAAATCCGTGCGGAAGTGGACCAAAGTTCGGAAAGCGGTTGCGCCAAAGCCCAAGGCTCCAGTAACCAAGGACAATGGTCACTCACCCAAGGGCTGTTCGTGCTGGTCTGCGTCAGAAGTGAAGCAGCTTGTGAGCACTTGGAGCCTCGTCATGAGTACGACAAACACCTCAATTAGTTCTTTCGTAGAGCAGGGCTGTAACGAGTCGGCAAGGTTGTACGCTCCGTGGAATCGGTCAACGCTGAGTTCTCGTCGCAAAATGAAGCGGATCGCGGCGTCTTACCTGTTCATTCGAGCGTTCGACGCGCAGCAGAGTCCGACTCGGTGGTTCCAGCTCTCAGACGGCGCACAAAACGAGCAAATGGACTGGAACAGCCTTCCACTAGATTTTGAGGACATCGACCACGACATTTTCGATGAGATTCAGCGTCTGGATTCGTCTTTGGGCTCGCTTTCATCACCGCCGAGAGTTGTCAGCGCCATGGACAGCAAGCCTCCCGTGTTAGAGCCTGGTAGCTCCATCGAAGTCCTTGATCGGGACATGAACGCGTCCTCTTCCCTCCGCTCGCCAAGTCGTGAAGAATTACGCAAGGAATCTCTCCATCTTCGATATCCCAGCCCGCCTAAAGTCCAGAACGGTGCAAAGCGAACTCAAGACATTCATGGCGAGTGTATGGCGTCTTACAAGCACGTGGAGCAACTTCAGAAGAATCAATTGAGGCAAGCGATGCAACGTCTGAAAACTCATTTGGAGCGTGAGACTGAGCTGAGTGCAGACGCGGTGCGTGCCATTTTCTTTGAGCGGTTGGGCGATCCCTGGCGAAATGGAGACGCCGCTTTCGTCGCCAACCTGTTGGCAGCACAGCAACGACAAGTTCGCCTCCGCTTCGACCAGTTCCAAAGAGAGCACTGCTCTGACGTCGTCCACAACGATTTCGTATTCGGCCCAAGTTAGTGGAAGAAATCGAAAGCAGAGAAGAAAACCTCACGACATTCAAGCTTCAAAACGGTTCGGAATGACCAGCAGCTACACGATCTGAAGATCCTTTGACAGCAGGCTCTCACGACTGATGTACGGATCTGTCGCTGGTTTCTTGTGGTAGACTCTTCGCCTTAGTTCAGCTGGGAGAAGGTAATTTGCTGCGAGGATCCCGCTGTCTGTGCAGACCCGTCCCTAAACATGTAAATGGACGAGAGAGCGGTGGCGGACGTGGCTTGCTTGTTGACGTTAAAGAGCAGGTTGGAGCCGCAAGCGCTGCCAAGCCCTGGCACCGCGATGTAACCAGGTTCCCAGTAGAAAATGCCCGCGCCCAGTCCATTTGGCAAGCCTTCCAACACTTTCATGATGGCCACGACCCACTCGAGCTGGCCCTGTGCACTGACCGCGTAGCTCTCGCTTAACGTGACTGTCGAGCAGCTCGTGGGCCAGTCCGTCTCCGCCACGTAGATTGGTTTGTTGTAAGTGTTGGCCATTTGAGTCAGCGACGACGTCAGCGCCTCGAGCGTGGCGTTCACGTTGTAGAACGGGTAGTAGGAGAACCCGAACACATCCACATCGTCGGTGGTCACCGTGCCTTCGGCGAAAAGGCCCTTGAAAAACCACTCCAGAGTCTCGTACTTCCATCCGTTGTCCAGGTGAATCATGACTTTGGGCTGCTTGGTTCCAGCGGCTACAGCATCCGACACGCCCTCACGCGCCGCCTTCCAGAGCTTGGCAAAAGGGCCGAAGTCGTCGTTGCTGATCTTACCGGTAGGGTAGAGAAACCCGTCCGTGATCTCATTGCCGATCGACAGGATGTCGAGCTCCACGCCGCCGTCAGTGAACGCTTTCAGCGTCGAGCTAACGTGCTTACGGCAAGCAGCGGCCAACGTCTCGACCGACGAACTGTCCCACGCTGACGGGGTTTGCTGGTCGCTCGGCTGCGCCCACGTGTCGGAGAAGTGCAAGTCGAGGTAAATCTTGTATCCTTTCTTCGACATCCGCTGAGCGAGCGACAGCGTGTAGTCCAAGCCGTACTCCTGTCCCGTCCAAAGACTGTTACAGTATCAGCAGATCAGTCAAAGTCGATGTCGTACTATTCCCGCCAAGACTCACCGCAGTCGAACGCTGTCCATGCCGCCTCCACCCATAATGTCCTCGATAGCCGCTTCTTTCCCTGCGGTGTTGTGCCAGACGACGCCCTTCTCCTTCTCCATGAGTGCGGCGGACGACAAATCGTGGCCCTTGGTCAATGCTTGGACTCCATCGAGCAGCGCCGTCGCACACGCTCCAGCCCAAAGCAACAACGTTCCTCGTGCAAACATGCTTCTCCTTTCTCCAGGACGGAAAAACGCTGAATGGACCAGCAGATCCGATGCACGCACAGCGAAAGCACGACCAGTGGTCGTGCTTTCGCTCGTGCGGTCGTCGACCAGAGAGGAGGGCAGTGGTTAGACTCTACTAATACAGAGTATAATAACTTAGAGGACGATTGAGATAGCTTCCTCGCCCCATCCTGAGCACACGCGCTCACATCGAGCCAAGGGCTCCAGCGTAAGCCCCCATCTCAGAATCCGTACTTAGGGATTAGGGTAAACTATACAAAAATCAAGAATATATACACCGAATACCTTTTCCAAGCAGAAGCACATTTTTACACACGATGCTCATGCAAACATGCTGATCGATCGGGCGGAACGGTTCCACGAGGAGAGAGCTTTATTTCTGAACCAGAAATACTGACTTCTGTACGGAGGGCCTGAGCAATAAGATTGGTACCTCCTGAACTGAAC